>JAAAKQ030472811.1:6360-23350 GCA_010016005.3 Zanna intricata | reverse complement strand
CACACGCTACAATTCATTCATCTCATCCTCTGAAGATATACCTTAACGGTGGTTCCGGAGGTTAAAAAAAAAAACAACAAACTCCGTTAACGTTTACATTATAAAGAACGTAAACACATTCTTAATTGATTACACGTTTTAATTTATTGGGTTTTTTTTTATAAGTTTACTTCGAATATTTTCAGGATGTATTTTTTCGAGTAATAATGTTATAAAATAATAATTATACAATAAAACTTACAATTTTTTAAAAATAAACTATAAAAAAGATGCAAATTAATTGGATGATTTTGATTTTTATAGGAAAAGATTTTGAAAAACTTCTTTCCCCAGCTGAAAAATATCTTTTATTTTAAATTCTGGTTCGACTTCTATTAAAATTTACTAAAATAAATGAATATGTATATTTAAATCATTTAGCTCTCCTCATATGAATATAAATTGAAAAACCTTATACGAATTAATTTTTAAACATGAATAATTAGACTTATGATAATAAAAATGCATTTATCCTACATGTTAAAAAATTGGGCTATGATAATGTTACATGAATAATTTTTAAATATCGCGTGTAAGGTTAAAGTTATATTTAATAGTACAAAAATAAAAATCACAAAGTAGAAAAAAACAATTAATTTATTAAAATATTTTTTTTAACCATTAATTAATTCGCTCATAAGATAATGATATTAAAATGTGCTTTGTTATATTTAATCAAATTGGCGTCAGCTAATTCATTTTATTTTATCATTAACTTTTAATCTTAAATATATGTTATAGGCATTCTTAAATAGGCGTATATAATAGATACAGGAACTACTTCACGGTGTGTGTAAAAGTTTACACAGCTTATAATAGATGATAAAAGTATAATACGAAATAACGCATCCACTTTATGTCATCGGATGTTGATATGTGAATTTAAACTATCTTTATAATAGATTATCCTGTAATTAGGGACTAAAACGTTAATCGAAATTAAAGTTGTTATAACTGACACTTAAAACCCTATTCAGTTTTCTATTTATTGATTACTAACAAATGTTAAACACATTTGTCATCTAGTAGAAATGAACCAGATATTTTTAAAATGGTAATAATAAAATTTACTACAAAACAAACCTGCCACTAATAAAAATCCTCTACTATATTTAAGATTGTTATATATATAAAATAAATGGATTGACTAGATGTATGTATGAAATATATATATAGTTAAAGATTAACTAGGAATATATATAGTTTTTAAACAAAAGTTTTACTGAAATTAATGGAAATATAGCTTATATTTAAGTCATTCATTTAGTCCATCTCATCATTAATACAGTTCATGTAAAATTTTATTCTAAATTGTTGGGTTCAGAATTCAGAAGTAAAGTATATGTACTAAGTTTCAACCCTCTTGTGATCAGGAGGTTCAATGCAATATTTAAATTTAAGGTACGACCTAATAATTCAGTGGAATATTTATTAATTTTCAATGTTAGTGCAGTAAAACTAAATTATAGCAGAAATAAAACAAATATACTTCTAATAAATGATTTACAAATGTTTTTATTAAAATGTAATAAACTAATTAATAAAAGAAAAAAATTAATCAATGTTCAATGTAACTATCGATTTATAAGTATATATTAACTTAGAAATCCAATAAAATTTCAGATACTGATGCAATTGTAAAAAAAAAGGTGTTTCTATACGCAGAGTGTAATTTAATACATCAATTTGAATATGATGTAATGTAATTTAATACATAATTTAATATCTCTTTTTTTGTTTAGCCTCCGAAACTACCGTAAGGTACTTCTAAGAATGAATGAGAATGATATGTATGAATGTGAATGAGAACAATCATTCTTGTACAATCTCAGGTCGATCACTCCTGAGAAGTGTGGTTAATTGAAATCGGACCACCAAAAAACACCGGTATTCACGATCTAGTATTCAAATCCGTTATAAAAGTAACTACTTTTATTAGCATTTCAATCTTAGAACTCTCGACTTCGAAACTCAGCTGATTTGCGATGTCGCATTAACCACTAGACCAGTCCAAATATCTGGAATTAAATGAGTAAAAGGCGCTTAAGTATTTCTCTAAAATCAGAGAATTCTTTAAATTTCATGAAGAAATATTAATTGCCAGATATTTGTAACTAACGAACGGTATGTTGTAGAATTGTAACAATTGTAATTTTGCTGTTTTGGAGTCAATCCATTTAACAGAACGTGGCTTTAAAATTTGTTATTGCCACACGTTTCTTATTCTCTTTGTTGTAAAATCTACGTCTGTAGACGTTTTTCAACAAACGATTATCAACAAACATCGAGTTGAATAGTTTTTTTTAGGGAAATACACGCCATTTACATTTATTTAGTATCGAGCAAATGGAAAAAAATTTAGAAGATGGGCTCTCATTGGAATAAATAAAATCTTATTTTCAAGGCGAAAAAACATTGGATTATATCTACAACAAAGAATATCTGGTGACTTAAATCGAGTGTTTTCTAATGACAGATTATTTCTTACTATGTATTTGTGTGTGTATATGCCGTAAAAAATAATATTTTAAAATGATGTACAATATTTTTGTTTTCGTAGTAAGCTACATTAAGAAAGAAAAATATCAAGAAGAATTTCTTCACTGTAAAGTTAATCACAGACACAAAATTTCATTGACATGGCATGGGATAATTAGTAGATTTATCGATTTAATATCGATAAAAACTCGTTTGACGAAATATTATTTGCTAAAAACATATCATAAAAAAAGTAACATAACATGAAGTCTTAACGTAACCTTAACTTTAACGTTAAAGTAATCTTAACATGAAGTATTTGAAAGGTTGTTATACTTTATAAGAACATTAACAATGTTGAAATACCGGAAATATCTTTTCACACTTTTAAAAATTTCTCACCGTTTAATTTACATTCTTCGAAATTTTAAGAAATAATCTTAGAAAATTTCGATGAAGTATATCATTTATAACTTTTAACATCGGAAAAACTCACTCCTGTTCACATAGTGGTGTAGATTTAGAGAGAATTAATGTTGTAATAAGACGAACCTAGTACATGATCTCATCATGTTCATTTAATCTGATGATGCTGATTCATGGTGAAATTAACATTGATGTCATGTCAGATATCTAAAAAAAATGTTATAAGTTATATTTTCGCTGGTTTATTTATTTTTACAATCATTCATACGAGTAATATTTTTAAAGATAGTTATTTTTACACGGATTTGAATACTACGAGTAGATCGTGGATACCGGTGTTCTTTGATGGTTGGGTTTCAATTAACCACACTTCTCAGGAGTGGTCGACCTGAGATTGAACAAGACTACACTTCATTCACATTCATACACATCATCCTCTGAAGTAATAGCTTAGGGTTGTTCCGGAGACTAATCAGATAAAGAGATAAAAATTTAAACCAAAATAATTACTCTAATGAAAGTTATTTTGGGTGCTTGAATCCTGTGATTAATATTGTAGCCTAGATTATACGAATGTGATTTAGTTACATCCAGAATTACTATTTTGTTATAATTTTATTAGAGAGCTTAAAATAATACGCCATATTGTATCTGCTGCGAATTTATGTTTTAACGTATAAAAAAAATCATTTCTTAAAATTTTAAGCAGCACAGTTATTAAAATAAAAATATTTAAAAAAATTTATCTATTCTAAATAATGCAAGATGCAATACTTTTAATGCGTTATTGCGATACAACTTTTGTTATAAGTAACTGTAGATACTAGGTAGAGTTTTCAAGAATTTTAATTTGACCTTAGCTTGATTGCGTCTACGGAGCCAGCTTTTACCTTTTCTCCTACCACTTACAATACATGAATTGTTTCTGCGCATGATACTAGAGTGGAAAAATATGGGTGGAGCGCAGAGGTGTGGCCTGAACCGCCTTTTTCCCCACTATTCTGCTATCCGCATTCCAAAGCCAGAAACGTTATAGCACCTACCGCCTATTACCAGATGGCTTTCAGCCTCAGTGAGAGGTACTTATCGTTTAACATCAAAATTTTTGTTTTTTCATCTGTTGCTCCCATTAATAGTTTATCAGTTTTCCGTAAAGTATTTTTCTTACCTTGATAAAGGGAATCTAATTTCTAGAAGTAATCATATAACCGGAAATGTTTACCGGTGCATATGAAAACGTTTTAACGTATAACATACCTATTAGTCTGCCATTTAAACGTTAAAAGATAGTAAAAAATAATTTAACTAACACCATGCCCTTTTCATTATGAAGTTATTATCTATTATTTGTTTACCATTGACTTCAAAAATTTTCCTTTTTACCTAACATCTTGATATCGTGATCATTCTAATAGCGATAATCTAAGAAAAGGAAATAATAAATAAATTATCTAAACATTTTTACAGTGCTATATAATTTATTTAACGTGACTGGTTTTGCATAAAGTTCATTGACCACTGTAGTGGGATCCGATTTCTGCCAGAGGATGCCGAGTTGAATTTGCATTTTATGGTTCACTTTTTCTTCCAAAACAAAAGTGTGATAATTTTTCATCTTCGTCAGATGTTAACAAAGCTGTTTGATTGAAGTTAAAAAAAAAAAAGCAAATAGACAAAGAATAATGATAAAAAATGCAGAAAGAATAATACGATTTACGTCAATTTTTCGTCTGTTATGCTTCAATAAAAAATTTATTTTTTGAAGTCTTTATTTACTTTTTATTAACTATATTTACATTAATTTTCTCAAAATTAAATTAACTAAAAGTTTTTTTTTTTTAATATGTCTTCTGCATTTATTGGTAATTTAACAAACCTATTGTACTACAAGCCTAAAAAAAGAAGTATTTGTTTTTCAAAACCGAATTTTATGTTTTACGTCGTATATCTTAAAAGCGACTGGAGTCGCAGTTTTGGGACTTGTTTTCTCAGTTTAAATTACATAAGAAGTCACCAACTTTACTTCTTAATTTGGGTCTCAAGAATTACAGTAGGGTTTTTTTTCTTATTAGAAGAGCTGAAATCCGAGTGAAATCTTTCGTTAGCCGTAACGCGAAAACTTAGTTTCCAGACCTATGTTTTTATGAACTTTTTTCATTATTTTTACCAGTAACATGACTTGACCTTTGAACATTGAACATGATCAGTTTCTTTGTGGGACTCTGTAAATATATAAAATAATAGTACTCATCAAAAAAATAGCTTTATACGTAGATATCTGCAGCTTGAAGTTTTACTATTCATTGTGCCTTGTAAATGAAAAAAAAAAAAAAAAAATAGCTGTTCAAAATAATCTAGGCCTATTCTTATTTATTAATACTTATTTGAGCATCTTGCAACAAGAAATGATGAAAAAAAAATGTAAATACAAAAAGTTATAATAGTAGTTCCTTTTTTAAATAACTTAATGCCAGATATAGTATCTATCCTTTAATGTTTACTGTTTTAATACACAAATTGGAGTAAATAATAAAAGCAAAAAAAAAAAACACACATAATGTAAGCAAAAAGTTTAGTTTATTAATTTCCCTTTAATGAACGCAGTAAAGAAAGATTGACTGCTAAGGAGGTATAGAAAATAAAACCGAAATTTCATAATATCTCAAGTAAGGATGGAAGACTTTGAGAATAAAAAAATTGAAGGGAGGATTGCACTGAAATATAAACAAACCAGAAATACTCTGATGCGCTGGAGAAGGAAAAATAAAGTGATTTCAGAAGAAAATGTGATATGAGTTTGAAAGATATCTGTAAAATTCAAAAAAGAATAATGCAATAAGTAGGAATTGATTTTGTATCATCAGAATGATTATGCTCAAAAAGCTGGACAAGAATTTTTGAATCTGGATTAGCACCCACAAAAACTAGTGTAGAAAAAAGAATTTGATGAAACGGAATAAGATAGAATGTTTAAGATTTTAAAACTGTTCTTAAAAAAGTTTTATTGAATATTTTTTTTTCTTTTACTGAATCGTTTATTTTACAAACTGCTTCTTCCATACTGAAGCAACAAATAAGTATGAGAAACAATTGAAAATTAGATGGATTGATAAAGTACAAAATGAACAAGTTTTACTGCTAATGTTTGAATAGTGAAATCTACAGTAGAACCTTTTACAAAGAAAAACGTTACTGGACTTTATATTAAAGTCATTTAGGATTAGTAGAATTAATCATGGAAGAAAATGAAGAGATTAAGAAGTTGTAATGAAAAAGAAAGCCAATAACAAATATTATTTTCTCTATGTACATTATAACAGTTACTTTATGGTTTTAGTTTAAAATAAACAAGGTAAATTTAAATGATTAAATGTACAGTTAAAAGGTAAAGGTTCTGGTAAAAGATAAAGGTTTAGATAAAAGATAAAGGTTTAGGTAAAAGGTAAAGTTAAATGTTTAAATAATTTAAATCAAATCAATCAAATTGTTAATGACAGTATATTGACAGTAATTTTCACTAAATGTATTTAACATTTGAAAAATGAATATCCGGTTAATTTTTATTTTTGTGTAAAAAAGAAAGGAAATCTAAATATTTAATAGATCTAAAAATAATTAAATACTATCATTATAATTTCCAAAAACAATTGAAATATAAAAAAATAAAATCTTGAAGTCCTACAAAATAGAAGAATTTGTGTAATTTTCATGATTTTATAACCATAAATTAATTTAAATGATAAAAATCAATATTAAGTGCTTTTATATCTGTTTTAATAAAATCTTGATAAAAAAATTTCTTCGTTAACATGTATTTAAAAATTCTTTGTTAAAATAATTTTATTAGTACTGAACATAACATACTGAAATCAAAAACCGGTTAATCTTCTTCTGGATAAGTGGATTAGAATCCATTGGGATAAATTTTGTTATAAAAAATTAATTATGAATATTATTAAATTTTTATTTATCTATTTATTTTTACAGTCGTTAGTTCTACTCATTTACAAAAGCTAAACCTAATCTTGTAGACATATAACTAAAAGGTCAGTAACTATAGGGATGGGTTCCCCTTTCTTGCCGTAAACACGATATAGTAACTGATAACAATGAATTGGATTAAAGGATAACAGCTAAACTATAGTATATTCAACTAACTAGAACGCATACAAATTGAAAACTAATCTAATTAACCTCTCAGTATTTTCAGAGAATTGATTATTCAACGTAGCGTGCAATCTCCTTGACTTTCCTTTTTAAGTTAAAAGTTAATAAGTGTTTTAACTTTTATAATAATATATCAATTTAATCGAAATTAATTTTTATCTTCATTACTACTTATTAAATAAGGAAATATTTCTTTATATGAATTTACATTTTTCATTAGTTACTTAAGTAATAAATTAACCGAATAAATATTCTCAATGCATTATTTATACTCGGTTAACTGTTATAAAAAATTTAATTACAGTAGAAATTTTTAGAAGATATTATTTCTCTATCAATTTAAATGGTGTTACTTAGGCCTATTTTGTTTTAAAAGAAGCCTTATGACATCGAAATTGTGTTTACACGTAAAAGCTTCTTATTATAAATATATAAACTTACTTTTCATCATTATTTAAACACTTGATGTCTGTCATATTTCAAAATAACTTGTTTCTATTGTTATAAGCTATAAGAAAATTAAATGTATTTTTCTGTAATTAAACTGTAAAACTAATTTATGCATTATTGTTTTTCTATATCCTTGAATTTTTTAATAAAATTATATCTAAATTTATATTTTGTGATTATTCTATCTAACATGTTTAAAAAAGATAACTTGAAATAAAATACGGATATTTTACATCTATCTGTCTGTAAATAACATTTTGCTTTTAAATTTTAATTAATTAGGAGCAGCAAGCAAGTTTTTACATCCTTATAAGGAGTAAAGGAAGTATTGTTATCGCGAAAAATTTCAGATATCAACGGAAATATCAGTTTTGACCATCCCTGAATCCATTTCGATTAGTTTCGGCGTGACGTCTGCGAACCAAAAGTTAAAAAAAAAGTCCAAAATAAAAAAAAATTGGATTTTGGACTTTTTCTTAACCGCAATAATAAGCCCTCATTGAGAACTTTTTAATAATATATTATAGGTGGTACTTATTTTCATTGGTTTTAGAGTTATAGCCAAATAAAATTTTAATTAATTAAATAATTGGATTTTACAAGAGAAGACAAATTGGTTCAATTCAGATTTCATCTCCTTTTTCTTTTTTTAACTTTTTTTATAATTTATTTAAATTTAAACGTATTAATTTATTAATAATTATTAACCCATGATTGTAAAATATTTTTACAATAAATAATAATTCAATAATAACAATAAAAAAATATATATATCAGAAGTTATTAGGGGAATAAACTTTTATGTACTTTTACAAAAGTGTATATGTAATGTAATAGGCATCATTACATATACATATATGTAATAGATTTAGCGAAACACCTGATTATTTAATATCAATTGAAAATTATAATTTAAAATCGTATTATTTTATGGATTTTTGTACAAGGAAGTTATGTAGTGTACACAGAAGATTTTTTTTACATGATGTGCATTTAAATCTGTCCTTTATACAGGAACAGACTGATAAGAAGAGACGCATATAAAATGATCCTTCGAAACAGTCTTTACTATAATGAACTATCTATTATCTACTAGTCCTATTAAAATAAATTAAATTAGCGAAGAAAAATTAAGTATTTAGAATATGAGTTAGTGAACGAAACGTTTATTGATCGACTTTTTGAACTGTTTAAAATATTTTTTGGGGCTCAGGCTTTCGTTTCTGTTAATTACTCCGTTCGATTTTGTTTTCTAAAGGCATACGAACAATTTATTTATTGTACTTTTGAAAGGATTTCCAAAAACTTTTTGAAAATTGCTACGCGCCAGTGAGATTTTTTTAAGGGTTTTATCGTGGGGTTGGTAGAGGGGACCAATTTTTCTTTAAGTTTTCGATTATCTTGAACAATATTCTACAATTTTTATACATAACATGTATATATATGTGTAAATTTTTTTTCGTCCATTCTACCACACGCAAATCTTAACTGATTTTGACGAAACTTGGTGTGGTTATGTAATAGAGCTATTGATAATAGAGCTCTATTTATTTTCAAGCAATTTGGTTCACAGACACCGGAATCAGAACAAATAACGGGTTTTTGGGTAAATTTTTAGCTTTTTTCGTCCTACTGGAGCAATTTTTAACCGAATTTTATGAAACATTAAAGAATGATGTAAACCTAGTAGAAACCTATTGAGTTTCAAGCAAATCGGTTAACGGGATCCGGAGTTAGAGGCAAAAAACTAGGTTTGTGGGCACGTTTTCAAGATAAACTAAAACCGGAAATATGCCTTTCTATATAATTATTGCGACAGAGTTTATTTATAATTTTTAGAAAAATATTACTTGTAATTATACTCAGTATTCATAATAATTTTTCTGATTTAGTACAAATAATTAATTATTTTAATCTTTTTCCTTATGATTCTCATAAACCTGACTTTACTTATGATCTACAGCAATGTAGTGTTTTAGAGTATATATCATTCAGAAAGGAACTATAAGTATTTTTTCTTTGTAAAAATCTGTTTTCTTGAATTTTTTATATAATTTTTATTCCTTAACCTTGAATGATCGAAATGACTAAAGAATCAATAATTTCTTTCTTCTGCCACCTTTTGCTTCTGTCCAATTTACTGATAACCAAGCACACTGTAATAAGTCTATATTGTAATTTTTCTTATCATATAAAGGATTACAATCCTTATTTTTATCTCTTTGTTTCGTTAAAGTAATTTTTTTTTTTTTAATTTCTATTATGTTACTTTTATTATATATTTTATTATTACTAGAACAAAAGTCTGATTTTAATATCAATCTTTCAAAGTGCCAAAAACTGAAACAATTTTGGAGAATGGTCCATATACAAGTATTTAATTCTGGTTCCAGGTTTATTTTTATCAAAAGATGAAATTAAAAAATAAAAAATATCCTTGTATAGAAATATATTTTCAAAGAAGATAAAAACAGACTTTAACTGAGAAATTTATTTGATTATTATATTAAATACGTCTGAAGAAAATCGGGAAGAAAATAAATTTTTTTTTTTACCCACCTATAAGAAATTAAGATTTTTATTTTCGCTAAATATATTAGTAGTCCGCTGGGCTAGTCTAGTGGTTAATTCGTTGTCGTAAATAAGTTGTTTAACCTTGATTTTCGAAATCAAATTCTCTGAGGTTCGAATCATAGTAAAAATTAGTTGTTTTTATATGATTTAGAATTCTAGACAGTGTATACCGGTGTACTTTGGTTATTGGGCTTCAATTAATCACACGTCTCAGGAATAAACAGACGGTCTTAGTACAAGACATCTCATTTACATTTCATACATATCTTCTTCATCTCATTGAGCCGTTGCTTATTATTCACTAGTTGTACAGATTACAACGTACACATTAGAAAAATATGTCAGTAAACCACTATTTTAATTTAATATTCTTTCCTATATTCCCTTTTTTAAGCAAATCATAAAAGTTTTACTTAATTTTAAGTTAAAACATACAGTAACAACCGAAGTAAACATTAAGCACACTATATTAATAACATAATTCAGTCTGCTTATAATTGTCAAATCATTTTCATTTTACATCTTTTGAGAAACTTTCTTTAAAGTTTAGATTATAAAAATGACTAAATATGATTTATGATGAAAAATATTTAATTATAAATAAAAGAGTTACATTTATGTGTACCTTAAAGTTTGTTTAATAAATTTTTTTTTATTTGAAAAAGCCCATTTAGGACCACGCAAATTTCATTTTCTTCCTTTCCTTTTCTCTGAAACAAGAATTTTTATATTGAAAATTATTCTTCGTAAATAATTTTTATCGCAACAGTCCTCTTCTTTCAAGCCTATGCTTTGGAGGTCCTCTTCCAACTGTCTCAGATAATGTAATTTGCTTTTCATGTTCCACAGCTTGTCAAAGATTTGTTGAATACCTCGAGAAATGTAACCTTCTTCTATATATCGCTGTTTTTAGGTTTTCTTAATTTTTATAAATTTCCTTGTTAGATTTCAGTCTGCATCCTTCCTCTGTTACCTTTGGACTTCATTAGCCAAAACTTATTAAGCAAGCTTAAGGAAAATTCATGTTTTCTTTAGCAAGATTCTTTCAACTCGAGCAATTTTTCCAAGGTCGATTAGGTGTTATATTTCATTGCCATATAAAGTTATCTATTATTAAAATCGTATAATATCTTAATCTCACAAATTTGAAGATTCTTCCTGTTGTAGATGTCTTTGTTGATAAATCTACCCTTCCCTTTATCAATTATCTTAATCGTTAGTTTCTTATTTACTAAAATTTAATTTCAAAATATATGAATACATATAAAATTTCAGAATACGATTAATATTAAATATTCTATAACAGTCAGTAAAACTTGTAAATAAATAAATGAAAAGAAAAATCTTGTTTTTCAGATAAAATTAAATTTTATTCATTATAAATCATACTCAAAGGGGAAATGTAAAGATATTTTAATTTTATTCTTATGCGACTAATAATATTAAGCTAGAGTTAATCAAAGTAAATAATAATTACTTTAAATATTAAGTACAAGTCTATAATTTTATTCGTGATCGATAAAATTTAAAAACACGTCTTAAATACTTAAAAACGAAAATTCAAGGTTTATAAATAATTGTATTTTACCTAACATATATTTTTATCTAATAAAGTCTCTTTATAATAATATCTAGGGAAAACTGAAATTAAATATTGGCTTACATTTTATTAGTAAATTTAAGTTGGAATATACTGATTTTATTTTAAATATAAGAACATAACTTTCATGATGTTCATTTGTTTGATTGGTAATTGTTGGGTTGTTAAAGGCTTTTGACTTCTCGTATTTCAATACTATACCTATTAGAAACAAAGGGTTCAACGGTTGGAAATGAGTTTCCAGAGAAATGAGTGGAACACCACAAGTATACTTGTACTTGTCCACACCCTTAGTACACTTGCTATGAGATGCGGTGATTGGGCTTTGTAGGACACTACAAAACTATTGTTCGATTCTTGTTAAAGAGTTATGCCTTCTATTCTATGAATTCTTCTCGTTTAAAAACTTTTGTATTATTTACAGTTCAATAAATTTAAATAAAAATATTCGACAACAGCTGGCGTTTTTTATATTGCTTTTTTTTAAAATTATTTTTAAAACTTTTTATGATATAAATATTACCTAATTTTATATAACATAAATATAGCGTACTTATGAAAAAAAAATTCATTTAAATGTCTAAAAGTAATTGTTAAAATAAAATCCTTTGGTTTAATTTTAATAGTTATGGAAATTGAATTTAACAAATTAATAATATTTTTAAAAATCTATGAGATTTAAAAAAAAAACTATTATTATTATTATTTATAATGTTTTAATCAAAAGCTGAAACTAGACTCTTTTATTTCCTACTGAAAAATCTATATTATTTTTATAACATAAAGGCGAAGGAAGGAAAAGCGTTAATCTGTTTTCATCTACCATCACAGTTATTTTCATTAAATCAATAACGGATTGTTACATTTTCTCAAGAATACATACATTACTAAGTCTTCTCTTTATATGTCTTCCACTAAGCTGACTTCCATGGTGGTTCCTACCATTTTAACAAAAGATTCTGTGTTCGAATCCCAGGGTTAGGGTTTTTTTACACATTATGTGGGACTTTTCATCCCACAGTAATAATTGGGCGTAAACCTGTAGTTATGAGTGTTAATGAATAAATAAAATCTAAATAGCTCAGTAAAAAATATTTTTTTAAAAAACGATACTAATTTCTTTCAGTTTTACTTTGAATCTGATCATTTTACATAAATAGTTTTACAAATTTTCTATATCAGGATTTTCAAAACGTTTTTTTATGTATTTAAAATATAATTTACCACTTTTTTAAAGTATTTTCAACGCTACTATTGCTTTAAAAATATTAGCTAATGTAACAACTGTACTTCACTACTGCTAAATAATATATGTCATGTCATTTAAATGTTAATGTTGAGAGAAAAGTACCAGCAGCACTACACATTACTCGGTAAATTGAAAATATCGAACAACTAACTGAATCAGTTTAAATTTCTTTCAGTTATAATGTACCGTAGTTAACGAAATAGTGACTGTTGTTCCTAAATGATAATTATACTTATTTGATAAGTAATTATTACTTTTTATCTCTTCGAAACCTGTCAATAATTCGATCGTTACAATTATAAGCAGTTATTAAATAAAATTAAATGTATTGATTGTTGTTTGCTTTATTTCTCTCTGTACTTGTTATATACAAGGACAAATAGAAGAATATGATTTAATGTTGATATTTTTGATAATTCGCTAATGACTGATCATTGGTGGCCATTACAAGTAACATTAAAATCCTTTGAAATAATGCCAAGTAACATTTTAACAAAATATTTCTTTAAGTATGTATTTTTATTATCGAAGATTTCTTTTAACATTAAAATCGGTATATATATATATATATATAATTAATACTTAATAATATATAATTGTATATATTAATTAATTAAGTATTATACTTACTTAATAATTAATATATTTAGTATATATAATTAGGATTTAATTTTTTTAAATCTTACAATTATATAAATGTATATTATATAATATACATACGAATAATTAAATATACTTAATTAATAATTAAAACTATTTTTACGAAATGAATGTCTATTATTACACTGGTCAACAAAGTTTTCGTCACAAACCAACTAAATTGACATTCTAAAGTACTTTTTTCGTTGATTTCATAAATGTTCCTAGAATTTTTCTGTCACCCTCCGTTTTGTTGTTATACCCTATTTATCATTACATATTATTGTTGATGACTTTTATTACAACAGAATTGTTATTTGTAATAGATATTTATAGAGATTAGTCATAACTGAGTACAATAATTATGTTTGTACAGCAATGACTTATGATTCAGAAGACAACTATGGTTAATCATAAGATTTGCCAGATTCAGGTAATCTGCATTCATATATTGGTTAGATATAATATCACATCATATTCAGATGTCTCTCTAAATTTGTTCAGCCGTGTATTTTTTTTTTAATTTAGAATTAAATAATTTTTATGTGTTTAAAATATCAAATAGCACAATGCCTAGAAACTGCGTTAATAAACCAGTCTCTTTTTGTTATATTTGCGGAGAATTAATGTTAAAAAATCAACCCGCATATTTACTTCATACATTAAAAAGTGTTACGAACTTTATTTCGGATGTAAAGTTGGTGACCAAGATAAGGTCTGAGCTCCTCATTATTGTTCCATTACTTGTGTCACTCTTTTTTCAAAACGAGTTAAAGCATCTCTAGGCATGAAATTCACTGTGATAATCTGGAGGGAACCAAGAGAATCATTGTACAGATTGTTACTTTTGTTTCACAAATGTTTGTGGTATCAATTCTAAATAAAAAATACTAAAATACCTCAATTTACCGTCTGTTATCAGACCTGTTCCTCAAAATGATGAACTGCCAATGTCAAAACCTCCTGAAAGTGCAATACTAATTGATAATGAAACAGAAAATAAATCTGATGATGACAGCTGTAATGATGATTTAACTAGTGATCCTTCATTTCAAGCTTCAACTTCTGAATCTCATCTTCTCACTCAGGATCTTAATGATCACTCAGATCTTAATGACCTCGTTCAAGATTTGAATATTTCTAAAATTCAAGCTGAACTTTTTGGGCTCCAGATTAAAAGGTTGAATCTCCTCCGTCACAAAACAAAAGTTACTGCATTTAGAAATTGATTAAATGAATTTGAAAACTGTTTTTCTGTTGTCAGTGAAGTTGTTTTCTGTAATAATATTGGATAATAACTTTGAAAATCAATGGAATGAGGCCAAGAAATCTGCTTAGACATCATTCAACAGTGTCTGCAAAAAACTTTTTAGGAAGTCATAAGGAAGAAAATTACAAAAAAAAAAATAGTAGATGATCTTTTAACATCATATAGACTCATACGGTGCAATATGTCACTGAAAATCCATTTTTTGCATTCCCACCTAGATTTCTTCCCAGTAAATCTCAGAACAGTGAGCGACAAACATGGAGAGTGGTTCCATCAGGACATTTCAACAATAGAAAAACGATATTAGGGAAAGTGGGGGGTCCAAATATGCTTGCAGACCATTGCTGGACACTTAAAAAAGAGATAGACATGAAATAGAATACAACAAAAAAAGAAAATTTGGCAAGAAAACTGACACTTCCATCTTCTAGATAAGCATGTATTTTATTGTATTGTGTAAAAATACTAAAAAAATTAAATCACTCGTCATTCAAATACCTTACGTGATAGAAAAAAACAGTTAAATTTTTAAATTCAGCATAAAAAGTACGAATAAGTACAAATATCCTAATTTATGTGACAAAAAATGTAATTTTTTTTTGACCAGTGTTATTTTTAATTTCTCTTTACTTCTATAAAATTTTGGATTAAGTGCCCTACTTATCACAATATTTAGAGTCATTTTATTTTATTTTCGTTTTGCTATTCAAAATTTATATTGTTAATATGATTGCATATTAATAATAAAATGACAATTGCATGTTAGTATCTAATTGTTATATAAGTTAGTGAATGGTGATAATTTGTAAAATAATTGTAGAATTTTGATGTTTTCCATTCAAACAGAAAATATGTTAAAAAGTGGTAATATTATTATTTACAATATCTACATATTTTTATTATTTATTTAATTTTTTTTTTAACCTCCGGAACCACTATTAACATATATATTCAGAGAATGAGGTGAATCAATTGAAGCGCGTGTGAAAAATGCCATGCCTGACCAAAATTCGAACCCGGGACCTCCAGATGAAAGGCCGAGAAGCTACCACTCGCGCCACGGAGGCAGGCTAAATAAATGCTTGTGTATATACATCTAAACAGAAATTCAGTTCCGTGATGAATATAAATCGCTGCATAAATATATAAACATCATCAGGAAATAATAATAATATATATATATATATATATATATATATCACGTTTCGTTAGTACTACTAAAAAAAAAAAAAAAATAATATCACATCACAATATTACATAAGAAAATATATATTTACAAAAAAAAATCGTGCAAAATTTCCGTGTTATCCGGGGAAAGTTTAGACCTAATCTTGACCGGATTATACGAAAATTTTACAGGATTTTTGTAAATATGACTTTAATAAATGTAATGTTGTTATGTGTTACGTGTTTTTTGTGTATAAAAATAATAAAACGTGATGTGAATAATTTTCATTCCCTGATGAAACTGATACATTGACGCGGCAATTCAGGAAAATATATTCCTATGTGAAATGTATTGTAGACAATAAAATTTATTTGTTTTTTTTAATATATATATATATAGATAAAAAACGCTGATCAAAAAGTTAACTTCATTAGCTGTTAACATAATTCATGGAAATTATTTATTTTAAATGTTAGTAAAATTTAATATGTATATATATTATTTCCTAAAGAGTTAAATGTCAATGAAAATTATTTCTTAAACCTTTTACAAAATAAATAACCTTAATTATAAATAGGTAGAATTACTTAAGAAAAATATTCTGGATAAATTTAAACACAATAGAAGGTACAAAGGTTGAAATCATATTCAGGTAAAAATTCCAATTGATAATGTTGGTGGGGAGGAAGGGTGTGGGTTTTATTGAAAAGTAGTTATTTTTGTATGCCTTAGTTAGGTAGTAAAATTTCATTACTCGATTTATGTAAACTCGTTCAGTTAGTGCATTGACGAGAGCCTAGCAGAGAGGTTGTTATTTCTGTATCGGTCTTGCTTGTGATTAAACTTTTCAAATTATTAATCAATATGTCTGACGAGATAGATTTTAATATTGCGATCATCGTACTGAAATTCGAGAAGATGGTGATAATT
>JAAAKQ030472800.1:0-23351 GCA_010016005.3 Zanna intricata | reverse complement strand
CCTTTCTGCAAGTTTTCTGCTGGGCTCTCTGTTCGAACAACAATCTTTCGCGTTCGCAGGTTTGGGAGGGCAATCGTTTATCGCTGTAGGTCAAAATTTCACCCCTGTATCAATTCTATTTTTTTAAGTTTTGAAGTCTCCGTACTCCAGAAACTATTTAAAATTTCTGCGTTTATGGGCAGGTGTTTGTGCTTATATGCATATGTCTAGTGAAATTTATGACATAAATTCCTGAAAATTTGTGAAATTTTTGATCCGATTTGATCAGGGATTAGACTTATAAGTTATGGAAAATAATAAATACCTTATACAGCTAGTATCATGATGAAGATAAATTTTGTTGTACATTGTATCAGGAGAATTCTAAATTTTTTTAAAGAAAGATTTTAAGAAAAATATAAAAGAAGTTAATACATATTTTTAAACAGTAAACAATTTTTTAGTTTTTTGGTAAAATTGTTCAATTCAGGTAAAAATATAAGAAATTAAGGTGAATAAATTTAATTCAAAACTTCATTTCATAAAATTTAAAAATCTGATGTGGACACAACATGACTTCCTTGTACGCCTAGTAAGCTAAAAAGATTTTATTAATTAAAATTTTGTTTTGCTATAACTCAAGAACCAATGAAAATAAGTGCCCCTTACGATATATCATTGAAAAACTCTCAATGAGGGCTTTTTATTACAGTTAAAAAAAAAAAGTTCAAAATCCAATTTTTTTTTATTTTGGGCTTTTTTTGGACACTTTTGGTCCAGTCGATTGCAATCAAAAGGGGAGGTGCACAACTAGATGTTACAGCAGTCCTAAATCCAAAATTTCACATTCTACGGCTAATCTTTCTTGAGTTATGCGATATTAATTAGTACGTGCATACAGCCGTCACGCTGAAACTAGTCAAAACGATTCAGGGATGGTCAAAATGGATATTTCTGTTGAAATTTGAAAACCGAAATTTTTCGCGATTACAATACTAACTGGTAAAGTACAAAGAAGTAAAAAGGGCATTAAAAAATGTTAAACAAGTTTAGATATCAACTTTTACCAATTTTAACTGCGAATAAATCTTATGAAGAAAGTATATGTAAACGAAAAATTTTGTTAAAAGTGAGTTAGGTATCTTTTAATTATTTTTCTAACTACGTACGGACGATATGGTTAGCCACTCGTATCTCGTGTTATGACAATTACACGAAATGACTTCACCAGTTAGTATGTGCTTTATTTATGAAAAATGGAACGTAAAAAACAAGTTTTTAAACAAATTAAAAGAATCGGAAACAACAGCTATTTATAACAAATTGTTTTTAAAATTTTCATAACTTCAAATTGATCACTTAGTGTTTAAGATATTATAATTATGATAATATTATATTATAATTATATATTGATATTGGTATTATAATTAATTTTTGCCGCTTCAAGTTCCTAGATTCTTATGTAAAGTAAACATTTTCTAAATCTCAAAAAGTAACAGAAATCGTTTTTGAACTCGTTGCATACAGCGGTTCTGTAATGTGATATAATTCCCGCCTAAACGTGGACAAAAACCAGAAAGATTGTTTGAAAATAAATTCTAAAATGTTTAATAAATAAATATATAAAAGGGATAAAATTGTTCATACGAATAAATTTTGACTTCTTTAAAAAAAATTGTATTATCATTACTTATTGATTTTTAGGTTAGAAAACTATTATTATTTTCTAGATGGTAGTTTTTAATGATCTAAATAGTTATTTAACCCCAAATCTTTACTTTATTTAAAGCGTTCTTAAACGATTTCTAATATTGAACATAATTGTGTGTACATTTTTTATATAATCATGCGTGACATCATAGTCGTAAGAAACATTTCACTTTTAACATTCTAATGCGCATAAAAATTATGCTGTGAACTTTAAATACTCGTAGCGTTCTGATATAAAAAGTATATTTTTAAGGATAGTTCCAGTATCAGAACTCATTCAAAATGTTTTGAAATATTTGTTTTTTATTTAATATTAAAATAATAATAATAAACATCATTCTTGTAGTAGAACTCTTATTGTTTAAACTTTTTGGTTTGGTTTTATACAGTTCCTAAACGCTCTGATTAAATATTTTGCTTCATAACCTTCAAAAACCAGGACTGACTGTCCTAAAAGCATATACGTTACCTACGGTTGAAAATATCGCTACAGTTATTCTAAAGCAAAACTTTCTTTAATTGGATGAGTAAACTGATTTCTATGTAGTTAGGCAAGAATAGATTTAAAAACAGAATTCGGAAAAAGGTTATAAGTCACTAACATTTATCATTCTTAAAGCTTGAACAGTAAAGAAAAAAATACATATTGCAAATTATTCAGTCTAAATGAAATATTTATTTTTTTAATTTATATCGTTTTTTTTAAAAATGAAAGCCTTTGTTTAAATCAATATCTTACATAACCCCACATATGCGGTTTATTTATAAACTGCGTATTAGTAATGACTGAATTACTAATACTAATTAGTTTAATAACAGTTTACTCATTTCTAAATAAAAATACAGAAAAAAGACATAATTTATATCAATAAATTATTTTGAAACTAAAGTAAAACTGCCATTATTTCAAAAGAGAATTTATTGATTGCATAATATTAAACACCGGGTTTCCGGAACAAGTAAAAAAGTTTTCTGTTTACAATGGAGGTATATTAAGTAATAAACACAGCGAGTTTGTTGTAGAAATACCCGCATATAAATATTATGCTTTGGGTTAAATAAATAAGATTACTGTGTACGTTACTGCAGTGTTAATTTTGTATCGACTCAATATGGAACTCATTTCAATGCCTTTAGTACTGATTATCGCTATATGCTGTTTATCAACAGAAGCAGCTAATATGGAGCATGGATCTCGCACCGGAAAGCCTCTTACTATCAAAAGTGATGAAGAAGTTAATGTACCAGGACTTGTATCACCTGGATCCAAGCAACTAACCGATCTTCGAGAACCTCTCACGCTAATAGGTGAATATTGTCGTTGGTTGAGAATTCTCGTTTCGATAATTCCGCCAGATGCAATACACAAAATATCACTAGTAGTACGTTTAAAATTACCAAAATTTTGCGATGATATTTAAATATAAAAAATGTCTAAGTTTAGAAAAAAAGTAGTAGTGATCATTTTTAATTGTACTTTCCTGAAATTAATAGAAGAACATTTTTTTGTATTTACTAAAAAAAAATCAGTGTTTCTAAAAATAAAACCAGAGTTTAATTCTATAAAAAACACACTATTTACTTTCTACTTTATTTACATTTTGTATTACATTTTTTTTTTCCAACAGCTACTTAACGTTAGTTTAATTGATTATTAAACCGTTTATAAATCGATTTGGACTCATCTCCCATAATAATTTTAATTTTACGTTAAATTAAATCAATCATATAAATAAATATAATTCAAGCACGTTTCAAAATAATTTTGAGTAATAATAATATAAATCTGAATATATATAAAAGTTTGTTTGTGTGTGTGTGTGTGTTTTAATCTGATTTTCAATATTTGACAATCATACTGTGTTTGGTTTTATGTTTAATTTAAAAGTATTTAAATGAATGTAAGACATAGTTTTAATCAAATAATATTCATAAGATAATCATATATAAGCCTACTAAAATGTCACAAATTTTAAATAAGTTATACAGATATGTATCTAGTCTGAATACATAACATACTCAACCAAAGCTGTTCCTTTCGGTTTAACTTATACGGGATAAAATTAAAACCTAAAATTACACCTTTAACATTAAAAATGTATTTTTATGTAGGAAGTATATTATTTCGCACAGGCAAAACAAATGAATAAACAAAATATATATATATATATTAAATATAAAATATATATATATTTTGTTTTAGCAAAATTACAAATTTTGTTATTAAAAATTTTTTTTTTTTTAAATTCATCTTCTGCTACGAGTTTAAAATCATTAACTTATTAATTTTATATGAAATTAAAAAAATAGAAGTTTAAAGAAGAATTCAATTTTTTTTTTAATTTGTACTGTGGCTTTTTATTGTCAATTTATTGTTGAAAAGATGTTATTTCAACACACATTTAAACTATATTTTTTTTTTTTAAATAAGGGTTAACTTATAAAAAATAAAACATGGATGAATAAAAGCTGTTTCAAGAAATAGAAAGGCAAAAAACTTGTATATTGATAGAAATTAGAAAAATAATACAGAGAAATGATGAAAGATCATGATCAATGACCTTGGGCTCACAATATGGGGATATGTAATTTTTTATATCACATTTTCCAATCTAGTCTCAAAGTCTACATCTTAGGCAATAAGAATCCATTTTTATTTTACAACTGACACTGGGTACAAGCTATATAGTAAATTAATCTATCCTATCGTAAAAAAAAAAATTGTATTGTTTGTCTCAAAAATATCACAGTTTCTTTCCCTTTTGTATCCATTCATTGTAATATGATACATTACAATGTATAGATTCTGATCATGAAAAACTCATTTTGTATTAACTGATTCTATGGAACCAGAAGTTTATTACACTGTAAGAAATCATGAGGGTTAAAAGATTAAAAACATCTGTAATTCCCCTAGGACCCCACTGATTTATTTCTTTAACAAATAATTTCCAAAAAATTGAAAAAGCACTGAAGAAGAAGCGATTCCAGACCATCTTGTCTTCTGAAAGGACCCTATTCCACTAATTGTCCCATAACTAACAAAAATTAAAACATAGCACCTTCAATTTTTTTTACCTTTTGGAAAAATTTTCAAAAACTGTGTCATTCAAGAGTTTCTGACCCCTTTCTTCCAATTATCAAATATTGAAAGTGGTGAAACTTTGAACTGTTTTAAAAAAAGGTGAAACAATGATTATTAAAATATTCAATCTACTTTAAATTAATTATAAATTATAAAAAAAAAAAAACAAAAGAAAATATTCAGGTCTTCTGGCCCTCTAAAAAGTGCTCATTCACCTAGTCCCCTGAAGTAACAGAAACTGAAATATTGCAAAATCGAATCTCTTTTTTCAAAATCTACTTTAACTCAAGAAAAAACAATAGTGCTGTCTTTTTAGGTACTGTCTCTCTTGTTATCAAAGGTCTCTAGCCCGTTGGATCTCTCAAATAACAAAAACTGAAGTATTATAGTATCCTAATCATTCTTTTTCAAAATGTCTTCAATGTTCAACAAGAATTAGAAAAAAGTGATTTTCAAGAGGTTCTAATCTTGTTGACCTCAAAAATGGAAGACCTAGGATATTTATTTAACTTCTTTTTCATATCATTAACTTTCTTGTGGAGGGTTAGGCAATAAAAACTTTATACTACTGAAAGTTAATGGGTCTTATAATTAGCATAAAACAAGTACTATAGTTTTTAAACATACAGAGTGTACCAAGGGGTTCTTCTGGAACTTTCACAACTTATTGTACACATGAAAATAATGGAAAAGTTCATATAAAAATACTTCCTAAAATGTCGTTTACGAATTTCAGCTAATGAAAGATTTTTCTTGGGTTTCAGCTACTCCCTTACTTTTAAGGATTGTACTGAAATTTTTAGGACATTAATTAAAGAGCAGAATCTCCTTAATTAATCTTTTTGATCTGAAAGACAAATAAATTAGGTCCCAGAACAGTATCTACAGTAGTTTTTGAGAAATCTGGGGTGAAAACCAATTAACTGAGGTAATAACTCCTGTTTATATTATTATTACATTAATAACTATTGATTGGATAAACCAATTGAAGAAATTTTGTACAGAGATTTATGTATATGGGAGGGAAAATTTGTGGGTAAAATTTTGGGGGTCAATATTTCCTTGAAGAAGGGGGAGGCTTTCTTGGTAGTCAATTTTTTTCAAAAATTTGCAAACTTAACCCCACACTTTATAATAAGATCAGTATATGTGGTTACCATACTTATCTTACCATTTCTATAATATTTTACCACAAAAATTAATAAAAACTATTTTTTGAATAACAGTATATTATTTTTAAACAAATTTATTTTAAAAGAGCTAGGCACAGTGATAGTGCAAGCAACCTAAAAAAAAATACTATGGGGCTATATTGGAGAAGGGAGAGCTGAATAAAGTTTAAAAATACCAATCTTTTTAATATTTCAAAACGTTTTTGGTTTATTAAAACTTTAATATAACTTTATATAAACTTTTAATATTAAAGTTTAAATAATAAATGTTAGTAATAATATTATGATAAAATTTTATCATAAATCATCCCTATCTCCAAAAAAGGAAGCTTGGGGTAACATTTTATTGGCTGTACATTTTTTAGTGGATTTTTTTTTATTTAAGTTTCTTCCATTTAACATAATAAATATAGAAAATTTTAAAAAATTCATAGAGGGTGATTTCGGAGATGGGGCAGCTGAAAAAGATTAAAAAATGTTTTTTTTTTTTTTTAATTTTTAAAACTTTTTTTTGGTTTATTTAAATTAAAATTATAATTTTACAATAAAAATTCATCATAATTCATCCCTACCCCAAAAAATAAATTTTAGGTAACTTTTTTCATGTATAATTATTTTTCCACTACGAGTAAATAAGAAAAAAGCCAATGCCAACAAAATATTACAACTTTGTTGTCAGCTTTTTTCATCATGCTTTAACAGAATTGCTAGTTTTAATGAAATTTTTATGCGAAATTTAGCCATAAATTATGATTGAGAAGTCAATATTTTAACAGTTACGTGCATTCTTCTGTCTAATAATAACAGCCTTTTTCATTTAATATTAAGTTATAAAAAATGTGTAATATCAATTCAGTCTTACAAATCTTTTAATGGTACCTTCTACAGAGGAGTATCGAATAGCATTGTAGTTAGACTCCTTTTTAAGTCAGAAACGTACCATTAAGAGAAGTGCTGTTGCACGCTCCACTGAAGAAGGCACCAAACTTGGTCTGAAAGGGCTTTGGAAGGAAATTTTCCTTTCATTAATTTGAAAGTCTATCATATTCAGCATTCAAAAAATAAATAATCAAAAAAAAATGTTGAGCAAATTAAAATTTTTTTTGAAAGAGAGCATTGATAAAAGGGCATGCCAAGAACCATCCAATTTTCTATTAGGTCAGTTAACTAATTATAATAATTATATTACTAAGAGTAGCATATGTGTTAGTCTAAAACATGTTCATAAATGTTACACAAAATTATTGTTTTTTAAGTCTTATCAAAACAAATTTTGTTTGATTCATCTAAAATAATTATTTCTTTATTTCACTTCATCATAGACAACCAAAATTGTTGAACAAAAATATTAAAATATTACATAATCAAAAAATTATAATCTGCAGAAACTTAGTTTAATTAATTTTATCATTAATTTTGATCTGTGACCAATATGAAGGAATGGTAATGTCATTTTATTTCATTAGGAATGTTTTGGGTATGAATCCTTTTCAAAGTTCATTTTGTTGTCTTGGGATGTAATTAATTTTCTGCCAGTGACAATAAATGGAATTGTAAAAATATTTGTAGTTAAATAAATTAATAATTATACAAGCAAATTATGTAAAAATTATGAATTGTTATTAAAAAGAAATGACTTAATGAAAAATTTCTCTACTCAAATAAATATGTGAAGTAATTTTCTAAATAAAAGTTTTTGTAATTATTATTATTAACTTAATTTAAATTTTTTAAAACATATATACCTTAAATTTGAATGAAGTTAAGGGTTCGTGTTATAATTTCTCAATTATTTTAAATTCCAGTTAAACTAAGTTCTTTTATTTATTCTGTTCATAACTTTCTGAAAATTATACATGTATGTCCAGCTGAGGAGATAGCAAAACTGGTAGGAAATGGCCAAGAAATTTCTCTGGAAGACTTCCAATCTGAAATGCAAAATTTAGAAACTGATAACAAGACACAAAGTGAATTGGAAAAACTGAAT
This sequence comes from Zanna intricata, assembly GCA_010016005.3. Lineage (NCBI taxonomy): Eukaryota > Metazoa > Arthropoda > Insecta > Hemiptera > Fulgoridae > Zanna > Zanna intricata. The sequence continues at coordinate 15,418 of JAAAKQ030472800.1, read as the reverse complement.
ACTACACGTGGCAGCAGAATATTACTGAGTAAGCACCATCTTCTCACAGGACATCATTTAAATACCTTATTTTCTGGTTTTGGATCTTTAACTGATACGCACTCTCTGAATATATTAGTCCAAATTATAAACATACTTCTATCAATTTCAAATGCACCTGAAGATAGCTTTGTTCCAGCAGATTTACCTGTTATTCCTCTAGAAGTTAAATTAACAGATATTGATGCTAAAGATATGAAGATAAAACAATTAAAAACCAAAGGCAAACATTTTAATTTAAAGCAAAACTTGTCAGGTGGTTCTAGGAAGCAAAATAAAATGGAATAATAGTGAAAAGATAATATTTTCAAGTTTTCTGTGTTCTATGATAAAATAATTAACTTAAAGATTCAGTGTTAATGTATTAAAAATAAAATATTTTACACAAATTTGGAAAATGTGTTAAGTTTTACTAACTTCTAATATAATTATTTATTCATTAGACAACCTCAGTAATGTATTAATTTATGTGTTTAATGGAAAGGATGAAATAATTTAAGTTAGAATGAATCATAATTAATTACACATATGTTGACAGTGATAATAATATTGATTACGATAATAAAAACCAAATAGTAAATTCAGTAAATGAACCATTAAAAAGTATGCATACATATCAATTACATACAATTTATATAATACATATCAAGATTAGCATTTCTTTAATGTAACATACAAATTATGAAATAATTGATTAAGACTACAAATGATTCATTAATTATTACAAACTAATGCATTTACAATAGTTACACCATTTAATTAAATAAATACATTTTTGTAATATTATAATAAATATTTGACTATAAAAAACAAATCTGACTTTTTAAGTTCAAACTTTTAATAAAAACTTATATTTTTATTCATTATAAAATAAGTTCATTTTTCCTGGTGAATCAATAATATGATTGAGAATAAAATAATAATAATGATAATTTGTGTGTGAATGACCATGCAGTGATACCAGAAGTATGATTTATTAGTGAACACAGAACCAAATTTAGATTAAATTAATCTGATTTTAAAATCCAATACTCCAAAAATGTAAATAAAATGAAAATTAATAAAAACTATTTATTTACTCATCATAAAAAAAATATATATGACAGAATATTTATTATTAAATACGATAACTGAATATATATTTGAATCATGTACATTTATTACAGAATGTTTATTATTTAAATGCAGATAAATACCAGTTTTGAAAGAATGTGAACTTTTAATATTGACTGAATATTTTTATATTATTTGCCATGTATTGCCTCATTATGAGGTGAACTTTAATAATATATGGCACATAAATATTACTTTGTAAACATGAGGGGATGGAAATGTTAACATGTCAAATTTGATAAAATATAATCTTAGGAGCAGTTGTTTGGTAATAACTTATTAAATTTTTTTTTCTTTTTATTCAAAAAATCCGTAACATTTTGTGTTCAGAAGGATTTTCGCAAATATTCAGACTAGATGCAATTAAAGATTGAAATAGGTTTATGGTACATAATATAAATAATTTGAAATAATGTTCAAATATGGCATAAATATGACCCTTATAGAGATTTAACATGTATTACATAGAGTTGTAATGTAAATGAGTGTTATATTATTGATTGTGAAAGTGAACAAAATACTGAACTGATATTAACTATGTTAAAAATTAGGTACCTAATAATTACCAAAATGAATAAGACACCAAAATGAAATTATATAGTTTTACACAACAGAGAGAAAATTATGCATTTCACTGATGCCAGATCAGTTGTATAATAAATAGTACACCTTATTAAGAAAAAGGGGAAAGCAATAGAATATGATTCTAATTCTACACAATATAATAAACCAAAATATAGTAACTAAAATCATATTATTTTCCAATAATTAAGCATCCAAATAATGAAACGTAATTACAAATCAGCATATCATATATTCAGTTGCACTTTTAACTGTATTCATTTTTCCTTTTTCTTTATTTTTTATTTTTTTATTTTTTTTTTTTATATATGAATATAAGTTTTTTGAATAACTTGTACATAATCAATAAGAAACATTATGAAGTGTTTAGAAGAAGTTATTTTATTTACATTTCACCCTACAATAGAATAAACAATGTAAACTTGGCAAGATAGTTTAGTTTTAATGTTGCATTATCATATAAATCAGTTAATAAAGAAATTTTACCCAACAGTGGTATGCTTGAACAATTTAGAATATTGTTACGTAGATAAATTAGTGAAACATTTTTTTTTCTAATTTATCATTATTAAGTAACAGTAGATTATACTACTACTATTTCACTGGACTTAATACTGCAAGCAATCCAGCAACGTGCTATAGTCTGCTGAGCATTTAGTGCTTTCATTATTGGCATTTACTTCCCACTTAGGAATCACCCACAAAGAAGATACCATAATCCCCAGTAAACTCCAGCTCCCCAGTAAACCTCCTCGTGATAGAATTTTTTCCATCGATAATTTTTCAATGGACGGCTGTTAGCTTTGTATAGATTACTTTTACACTTTTATATTTATTTCTAATTTAAATACTTTACTAACTATTAACTAATTCAGATAAAATAACCCATTACAAATGTGTGACAGAATTGTATTGATATAAAAAACTTCTTAAAAGTGGATATATTATTCTTTGAAAGGGAAACTTTCATATTGTCATTCAATCATTCTTCAGCTGAAGATATATATTTCAGTATGAAATGATTTTCCACTCATTAAATAACTGTACATATTTTATGACTTTATATTAATACAAAGCAGTTCAAATGATAGAAAACATATTTCAAACTTATAGTTACATGTGTGTTACATGTGTAGCTGAGAAGATAAGCAATGTACTGCAGAAGGGTCAGCACTTTGTCCAAGAAGATTTGGTGTCTGAAATAAAGAAGCTAATGGCAGAAGTACAAGCTTTACCTGATTTGGATAAAGTAAATATTTCTCGTGAAAGCAGAGGTTTACTAGACAAATTAACTTTTCTCACAGGACTACATTTTGGTAGCTTATTCCAGGGTACTGGGACTGTTGCAGCCACACAGTCACTTTCATTATTAGGTCGTTTTATCAATTCAGCTCTTTCACTGTCATATGGATCGACTAGTAGTGTTATTCCAGCAGCTGTACCAGTTCTCCCAGTAGCTGATGAAATACCACAAGGTAGTCAACACGAAAGTAATAATGATGATGATAATAATGAAGACAATCGAACAAAGTATCCTGTACCACCACATTTTATTGCTGACCATAATAGAAGAGTTCACGAAATAAACAACAAACTACAAAACCATACTTATGGAACCTACAGGCAAGGGAGAATTAACCAAACATAATGAGCAGTAATGGTTATAAAAATGTAAATTGTACAAAGGTAATTTTGTGTATACAATTTTGTAGATTTTCAAATATTTTTTAATAGTATAAACTCAATCTAATCTGAAAAATAAAAATGTTTGTACTCGTTTAAATTTTCCTTCTTCAAATGACCTTTAGTTAAGTCTATTTCTGGAAAGAAAGTCAAGTTAGTCCGTTTTAGTGAGATTTATTTGGTTTCTTTATTTACAGAAAAGTAATTTTCTTATGTAGAAATTGTCACAAGAAATACATTAATACCAAAGCACCATAGAATTTAAATAACAAGGAAGGCTTATTCATAACTAACATTTACTCATCATAACTAACAAAAACAAAGTTTATTTTCAATGTTAAATAAGTTTAACTATAAAAACAGATTTTAAGGTGTTAAATCCTGAAGAGAAATTGTAGTTCAGATATATTCTGATATATATATATATATATATATATATATATATATACATATGACTACAAAAGATGAGGACCTACAACCCCGATGACAACATCAAATTAGTATTTCCTACCTCTCATTTCCTGTAAGTAACATGCTCCTGCATCCCTATGTATGCACTGCATTACATAAATAGTTAATACTTTGCTTGAGCATTATTTGTTTGAGTATTGATTACAATTTTTGTTTTCTTCAGGGCAGATATGTAACAATACAAACATTGAATTACACAGCTGCCATTAAACTGATTTATTATACTTAATTTTTTACATTCAATATAAAACACATGGTACTTATATTTAGTACACTATCCTTGTACAGTTTTAATACTCTTAGTAATACTAATACACACAACAAAAAAGGAAGAAAAAAGAACACAGGTATGAACATACTTTGTGGTGAGAAAATTGCATTTAATTTCCATTTGTTAGAAAGAGTGATCGAACTAATAATTCAATCTTAAAAAAGATGATTATATTATTAATAAATATGCAAATACAAAAGAAAAAACATATATTTTTTAGTATTTATTTTGTACAGTTAAACATAACTGCATAGAGAATAAGAACGGAATAAACTCCCACTAAAAAAACATATTATATATATATATATATATATATAGATTATAACACATAAGCAAGGTGAATACATATAAGAACATGTTATGACTGATTCAAAAGCAACATTCAGCAAACTCAGCTGAAGAAAACTGATAATTGATATTTGAAAATTTGTATATACATTCTTTTTACAGTGTTGGTACACACTATGAAATGATTTATTTTTTTTAAATTCTGAGTTTAAAAGGTTAAAATGGAGTAATACTGAAATTTATTATTATTATTTTTATTTTTTTTTAATTTCTTGGTTATAAATAAAAATATCAACTTTATTTTTGGTGTGTGTAAAGATGTAAATATTTAAAAAGCAATTTCTAGATTTTCTTAAGTTCAGCCTTGAATGGTTGAAAAAAGGTAAAAAACTTTCGCACAATGATTTAAAATTTTCCCTATTTCCGACTCTACTAAAAGAGTTCACTCAATCTGAACTTGCAGATACTCTTAAGATAAATATTTAAAAACCATTTTTGGGTTTTTTGGATTTTAATATTTTAAGGGATAAAAAAACATGTTTTTTACATTTTTGCCATTTTATCCTACCGCTATTGAATCAATAATTATGAGATTTGGTAACATTATGATGGTAATTTATGTTTGTAATTCTGATCATGTATTTCACGAGCAAAGCCGAGATGATAAATCTAAAAACCAATTCCTGAGTCCTGTACTGATCAAACTGTTGCTCTGAAGAAATTACTATACACTGATAGTTTTTATAAATTGAACCAACTTTAATTTTTATTTATGATTATTATTCTCTCAAGAATGAATTTAATGAACACAGAGGGCAGAGCTCCCTAACCAGAACAGTGAATGCAAGCAATCATATAGCTCAGGTAAAACTGCAACAGAGATCACATGTAAATAAAAATAATAAAAAAGTATATTAAAACATAAAATAATTATTCTTGTCTCAATCCAGTTCAACTCAGTTACCAAGCTGAAATCAATCAGTGCAAACAAAAACAAGAGTTATTATTCTGTGAAAAAGGAAAGAGAAGGAAAAATTATTGTGAATAATAAGAAATTGTTACAAAAATATGTAATCAGTGATGGAATCATTGAAGAAGCCTAAATATTTTTTCAAGATCATCCAAACAAGATAAATTTTTTATATGGATTTGAATACTAGATTGTGGATTGTAGATCAATTAACCACACTTCTCAGGAGTGGTCGACCTGAGATTGTACAAGACTACACTTCATTTACATTCATACACATCATCCTCATTCATTCTCTGAAGTAATACCTTACGGTAGTTCCATTGGCTAAACAGATAAAGAGGAAGATCATCCAAACAAACCTGAACTAGTTATTCCTGAAAGTAACAAATAAATGAAGAAATGTTATTAGTTATTTGATCAGAACAATGTTGAAGAACTGCAGCCTTAAATAAAAAACTTTTAGGAGCCATATTCTATTAACAGTCCTATAAAATGTTAATTATTTTTTTTGTAAACGACAGTTGGTCATCACTTTCCTCTGTCTTCATCTTCTTTCCATTATTTTAAATTTTAATGTAGGCGAATGATTTGTATTTAGCACGATATCGACTTCCCCACAAATATTTTAACAGTATTTTCACGGTCGCGAATTAAAGTGAGAAAATAACTCAGAAATAACCAACACGATATCAAACTTCTTCACAATAATTTATTTAACACAACAACAAACAAACAGACATTCACTTACAAGCTTAACAAAATCCACATGAAACAATTTGTACTTCGCGCAATGTTACCTCTAACAATTATGTCACACTAATGAACCAATACTGAACCAGTGCAAGAATCTCTCAATCCGTTAATATGTCAGCTTCTTTCTAGAAATAAGTAAAAGATTCTATTTGCCTCTACTACAAATATCTTCATTATTTACAAATATAATTAACTCTAAACAATATAAATAATTACTTTAATTACAAAACTAAACTTTATAAATGTCAATTGCCAAATAAAGATTCATTCTTAAGTAAAAATAATAACAAACAAAAATACAACTTTACTGTTTCTACTAGAATCTCGTACTTTCTAGAAAGTTCGAAATCTGTCCACACATAATAAAGACTGAATTATTTAAATACAATTAACATACAAATGAAATAATATTAACAAAGTTCTATTATTAAATGTAGAAATGAAATAATGTCAACAAAATACCATTATTAAATAATATTATTAACATAACAATTTAACAACGTTTAACACTTTAATTAGTTATACATTTATTTTGTGGACTTCAATATATATTTGGGGAGTTATAATAATTTATTAAAACCTTGTACTTCAACAAACTTGATGGTTTATTTTTATTATACTTGGAGTATTTCCTGTTATATGCTGGAATAAATTACCAAGTATTAAAATAATTGATTCTTGAAGGACATCAAAGCTGAAAATTTTTTCAGTTTTCTTCATGATGAAGAATATCTAGTAGATGCCATTTATTAATCACCTTTCGTTTTAGTTGAACTGACTGTGTTCTATAGAATATGTAAAGATCTCACATAAATAGGTACAACAAAATATACTGGTATTACACAGATTTCAAAATTCCTTTAGAATTGAAATCATTGTGAAAATTCCATTCAATTCTAAAATACATAAGTTTTACACTCTAAAACTAGAATTAACCTCTAAATTATTTAATGCTATTAATTATTTTTAAACCAAAAACAAAAAAAAAATGCTTATTTTAAGCTACAAGTAATTATGTCATTCTACAATTTATAATTTAAAATTATTAAAAAACACAAATGACTCTTATTTCATTTTAAAGCAAATCATATGTAGTTTGAATTAATTTGTAAGTGTTATGCTTTGTCATGCTATTCTCCACATTGTATAATTTTTTTTAGTTTAATTATTGTTCAGCCTCCTTTTGTTTATGATTTTAGAATACAACAACCTTTCTGATTGTTAAAATATAAAAAAAAAAACTGACAACATATTCTGTAAAAACAATACTGTTATATTCTACTTCTAGAAAAATTCATCCAAATTGTGTGTAATCTATACTATTTTCTGTAGATATTTACATGAGTTCAGTGATATCAAAGTCATTGGGTATACAAATAAAATACGTTGTTTGAGATTTTATCTTAAAAATTAAGACTGTTGTCTTAAAAATGATCATTATAGCCTGCAGTGAGGTAATGACCATGGACTTTCAACTGCTTAAATTGATCATAATTCTACAAACAAAATACTTATCAAAACATGATAGTTTGCTGATAGCCATTTATTTATTAATCAGTGGTTTGATTATTTATTTATTTTTTAGACAGCCAAGAAAGAATGGACCTAAGACTGTTTCTAAAGCATGATCACATGGAGAATTGAGTCAATAAACAATTGAGTTTATTATAAAATTGGAAGGCTTATTAAATGGGAGAATGGAATGTAGTAAATTATTCAATCCTAAATCTCACATCTCAAGTAGATAATAAACTCACTTTCAAAATGTCACAAAACGAACCAAAGCATTTAACTAGAATCATCTAATAATTTCTTTAAACCACAAATATACATTTTATTAATATAATATTTCATATGGTATTTATTATATACAACCATGTCCCTGAAGACAAAAAAAAAACATGGTAAGTCATGGGACTGACCGACAGAAGTTAATACTTCTTTTAGCTGGCCTGGGGGTGTATTTTAATGCTCTAATAAGATTTAAATTTGTGAAATTTTAAAATTTAATGAAATATTAAATATTGTGATGATATAAATTGGGATAGGCATGTATTAAGATAATTAATAAATAAATGTACAATATTTAAAAAAAAAAATACACAGTATTCCAAAAAACCCTTGTATCTCAAAATTTTTCCCAATCATTTGATCGGTTTAAAAAGCCTATAATAAACTTTAGAATTTTCTGAATGGGAGGCACCAATAAAAAACATAGGTTACTGATAAGTAAAGAAAGTTGCTCACATGTCAAATAAAGGCTTGCACGCTCTCGAAGATGATGAAATTTTAATTTTTGAGTTCTCCCAACCCCAGATTGTCCAATTTTACATTGGACAAATTAAACAATTTCAGCCAGATTAAACAGTGACCTTAACCATGCAGTATACACAATAAAATATCTTTTTCAAAATCATCTTACAGAAATAGGACTTATCTACAAAAACACTACAAAAAAGAAGAAAATTGTACATTCAGCACAAAAAGCCATGAGATTTGAAAAAGATTAAATTTTAAAAAGACTAACTTATCACAGGCATTAAATGAAAAAAATGGGTTCATTAAATGAACACAGATCGTATTATTGTATCACCAACAAAATGATTTTCTAACAACCTCAAAACTGATGGAATTAATAAAAACACTACTTACAGTAACATTTATGGAGCTGAATAACAGTAAAAAAACTTTTAACATATTTCCACAAAAAAAAAAACAAGTTATAATACTTTTTTCCATAGTCTAACCTTTTTAGCCATCATATCAATGGATCCTGTTAACTTTACTTGGAATTATCAGTGTATAAAATACAGATAGTATCTAAATATAGTAATTCTATAGTGGAAATATTTTTTTTTTAAATAGCTTCTGATGTGCATTATTGCAATTATAATTTGTTTTTATATTTTTTTAATAGGTAGGAACAATAAAGTAGAAACCATCAGGAAATATAAAAACTAAAGGTCAGATCAGACCATAAATTTAGGTCAGACTATAAATTTTCAAAGCTTAAACAGAGTGGTAGGTTTAAATGGTATTTAAATAACCAAAAGGTTGATTAAGTTTGGGCAGCACAAAAAAAAACAGGATTATTAAATTTTTAATTACATTTATTTAAAATAAAGAAAAATGTAAACTTCTTGATTTCATCAGGGAAAATAACACATTTTCTAATCTAGAAAACATGACAATTGGAGAAATTAATTATGAAAAATTCCTCACACTCAAGAAATTCAAATAATAAAAAACAGTTATGAAAAATATAATTAATGAATAAAAATGAATGAACTGTAGATTACACACATACTCATAATTTTTATTTAAACATATATTTAAATAATACATTTTACCAAAATAATAGTTTCATTATCTACTAGTAGTATATAATAGCAGAAGAATAATTTATATTTAATGTATTTAAATATAAAGACTCGAAGATTCAGTCTTCGAAGATTCAGCAGTCCGAAATATTAAATATTTAAGCCTGATATAACAAACAATTATCTCACTATTTTACAATATAGTTTTCTATGTTTTTTTATTGATTTGTCATTTATAAACCATTCTAAAAACCAGAAATTTCTCCAAAAGTATTCTCAGGACCAAAAGAGAAAAGGTACTAATTGATAAAAGTTTTGATCAGTTTTAATAAATTGGTATAATGATTATTAAAAAGATTGGATTCTTATAGTTCAAAGAACTGGCCCAAATCATTATAAATTGCTGAACAAAAAATTTAATTATTACTATTGAACCATATAAAAATAGCAAAAAAAAGTACATTAAATTATGGTAATGCAATATCACATTATAACATATAGTGTTATATGCTGATAATGTAATACAGTTTGAGTCTGATAAGAATGGAGCTAATTTGGTAACTAATGATAAGCAGAGTTGGATCCTAATACAATCACAACAGAGATTCATAACAGTCAGTCAGTTTGTAGTGTGATTTATTAAGTATGAATCACATAAAAATGGTTAAAATTTGAAATAATAAAAATAATAAGGAAAATAACTTAGTGAGTAATAACATATTTAAATAGAAAAAACCAACATATTAATCTAAGCAATGCAAAAGAAATTTGAGTATCTGTTTAATAATTAATTAATGTGATATTGCTCATGCTTTATAAATTTGTCCAACAAAACACTTTTATTATTAATTTATGCTTCTCAAATTTCATGATGAATAACAACAATTATAAAAACGTTTATTTCTATAATAAAACGTTAACTACATTTAGAAAGTTTCTGCTGGAGAAAAGTTGTTTACTAAGAATGTCACAAAATTCCTCTTTGTGACATTCTTAATAAATAACTTTTTTTTCTAATGGGGTCTTTCTAGATTATTTAACACTTCAAAAGTTATAAAAACAGAAATAAGGAACAAGATAGTTATAAATATTTTATAAAATTAAATATAATCAGGTAATTTGAGTCTTTTTTAGTTTGGTTTTCATTCTGGAAAATCACTGGTCAAAGTGATTGATAATTTCTTTGAAAATAAAGGTCCCATTAACTCTGTTTGACTTTGTGTATCTTATCAAAGATGCATGATTCTGTATCTTCCAAACAGCTGTGGATTAAGAATAAGGCCTTAAAATAATTTGAAATTTATTTGGCAAACAAAAGAAAATATTATGTTTTAATGCTATTAATTCATGAAAATATAATCAAGAACAGTATTCTACAGAATTCTTTACTGGATCATACCCTCATATTCATTAAAAGTTATAACTAATGATTTATCAGAATATGTGAATTCACAGATTATGTTATGTGTAGATGGCACAACAAAACTGTCCATTGTCTCTAGCTTAGAGGATTTGAAAAAAATGCAGGTTGGTGCCCTTAATACTGCAAAAGTTTGCTTATGTAGTAATTATTTCTTTTTATTTTAATGAAACCAAAACTTAAGAAATGATCTTTAGTTTGAGAGATTTAGAAAACAATATTAACAAAGTAAAACTTTTGTTTCATTTGCTTCCCAGTCGGAAGGATTTAGTATGAATATCAGCAGATGAGGACTCAAGAAAAATAAGTATTGTGTTACTGATTTGAATAGTGAATAAGAAGATGATTGTAACAATAATAGTAATTGAAACAAAAAATTAGGGAGCAGTGGGTTAAGGTTTTCATTGTAACCAATAGTATAAGATAATTGTAAATAAAAATTAATATAATTTTATATATTAAAATAATTCATTAACATTCTGATCACTATGTTTATAAAATTTAATATTATATGAAGTATAAACTACCAAAACACAGAAATTGATAAGTTAAACTTACCATGCTAATTTTCAAGTTGGAAATTATTGTGTTTTAGTGGTTTATATTTCATATAAATATTAAAAAAATAATATTTATGTATTTTAATTCTGTTATTATAAAGCACCAATTATGCTACTTTCATTATTTTACGAGTAGTATTTTTATTTTTAATATTCAGAATTATTAAGTATTTCGGTCATGACTGAGGAGCCAATTCCCACAAAAGGATAGAATTCAGCTTAAAAGAGGCTCCAACATTCAGTAGTTTACACTAAATCCATATTTTTGTTAAAATACATATATTGCTATGAGATGGGCAAAATAATGTGGAAGATGTTGATATAACTGGTGTTAGAGTGATGAGGGCTGTTTATTGGCTGCATATTTAAATATTGCCAATCTGTATCAAGCATTGGCTTTTGAACAAGGTTGCATAATCTTGTGTTGTTTGTAAAAATGTGGTTAACTGTTGAAGAATGTCTCTCTGTTTGTGATAGAACCTTAAATGTGATAGATTTAGAAATGAAATCTCAAGTTGTGTGTCGGTGAAGGTCCAGGAAGAGATTTGAAAAAGAAACAGTAAAATGTGTTACTCAGAAGTTAGTAACTGTTATTCAGAAGTTAGTTAAAAAATTTTGTGAAATAGGTTCTGTGTTAGACCAGAAACAGTTAAGCAATACATGTTGTACTACAGGACATTAAAGTGGTAATTACAAAATCTCATAAATCTGTGGAGACTAAGCCGGGAAAAGAACATTTCACCAGATTCAGCCCACATTACATTGAGGAGAGTGCTGAAATTTTATCAGTATTGAATGCAAATCTTCCATGAGCTAAATAATGCTTATTATGCTACAAGGGTTCACTGCAGTCAATGGTACAAGAACTTCATTAAAGGCAACACTGGCATTTTGATCAAGTGTTTTTCATCCGTGAAGCATGGTTCATCTTGGGGGGGGTCGTTAATAGTCAGAGCTACTGGACCTGGGTACTAAAAATCTGCATTTTCTTTCAACCTCCTCTACACCTAGAAAATCACCGATTTCAAGATGATATTATAGGATCCTTGTTTTTTGAAAAGATCTTTGGATTCTGCTGTCTACCAAGGAATTATCCAATGTTTAGAGCCCTACTGCAAGAGAATGAGCATGACTGCTAGTTGAAACAGGACAGTACCACTTCCTGTACAGATCACTCTATTATAGCATCTCTGTAGTAGATGCTACAAGATTTCCTTCTGGTGGAAGAATCATTTCTAACGGATTGTGACCACCAAAATCCCCTGATCTGACATGTTCAGATTTCATTCTGTGGTATTACTCAAAGAAATAATTTATATGAGCAATTCACACACTCTGCAGGAAATGAAGATAAACATTACCATTGCCATCCTGGAAATAGTTTGGGTACAGCTAACAAGAGTTAGACATTAATATAGTCATGTGTGTTGCATAAAAGTGGATAGACATCATTTTCAGCACTTTCTGTAAATTATCAGGTGTTTGCAAATAAACAATTATTTATATACTAAACCAAGTTATGTGGTCTTTTTTTTTAATTGAACACTACTTTCACTGTAAGACATGTCTTATTTTAATATTCTGTATTAATGGTTTATTTTAATAGAACTTAAAATATTATTTAACGGTACAGAGGAATAATATGAATCTTAAAAAGATTAATTTCAGTAAAATATATAGGTACATACTTTGTGACAATAGCTGTTACAGAGATTTATTGTTAAAGAATACAATAAATTTTAAAATATAAAAAAGAAGCGGGAAAAATGTAAGCTGTATAGAAATAAAATATATTTTATTAAAATTAATTCATTTAGATTTCCTTAAATATATTATTTTTTTTAAAATTAATTAATTGAATTTTTTTCTATCCAACTTCTTTTGAAGGTCAATAATCAACATGACTTCCGGCATCCTGTTAATTGTTGCAGCTGTAAAATGGGTGCTTCGATGAGCAATTAAATCACTCCTTCAAATTTTGAAGCCATGATATAAGTCTTCTTCCCATACTCCTTTTCCCCTCTATTCTGCCTTGAATAATTATAATTAATAGTTGGTATCTTTGTCCTCTCTACATGACCTAAGTATGAAAATTTCTTTGCTTTAGCTCAATGACCATTTCCTTTTTAAGTCTATTATTTATGATCCTATGAACATATACTTGAAACATTCATGTATATAACCATATCTCAAACGTATCACCCTTCTTCATCATCATATTAATCAAGGTGTAGCCTACTCTGAAGACAGAAAAACATGCCATCCTAATATGCACAGTTTAAGATTCATTCTTACTGCTTATTGAAAAAGTCTCATATTATGAGCAGTTTCTATTATTGTATTCAATTACTATTTATATTCCACCCTATCCCTATATAGTTCCAAAATATTTGTTCTTATAAATCTTTTCAATATCTTGATTAACTGTAGCTAAATTAGTCAAATGTTTTTGTATCTTTGTGAACAGTAAATTTTCCTGATTTAAATTACTTTTTTAGCTCAAAATCTAAGCTAACCTCATACATTTACTGAAGAGTTTTATACAAATTTTCATTACTCTTGACCACTAGAACAGCATCTGCATACCTTATGTTGTTAACTCATATACCACTCACTATAGTCCAGACAATTTCATTGTGAAATATTTCCTTCATAATATTTCACAATAGTGTAAGTATAACTAAAGAACAAATGAAAAAGAATGTATCCTTGTCAAATCAAAATGCAAAATTTAAATATACATAATGAAAAATAAAACAAAATAAATTACTTGAAATAATATAACAGTTATCCTTAAAACATTTAACTTGCAGACTCAAACTTAAACAGGAAAAGATGTATGAGCTCAATGTAACCAGTCCTCATGTAAACACATCTGCACTGAATGGAGTTCAAAATACCAGATACACCTGCAAAGGTATGACATCCGTTTTTGTAAATTGCATTCAGAAGTATAACAACTTATAGAAGCATTCAGTATAACAACAATATTGTTATTTAGAATGTCTAAATAACTTTATTAGTTCAATGGGCAATTCATCTACATCAGAACTTTTCCATTTTTCATGTACTTGTCTGAATATTCCATTCTTCATTTGTTACCTTCAGACCAATTTCTACTCCATCCTCCATTAATAAAAAACCAACCCTGTCTTCCTGGAATTAATTCTAATATATTTCATCCATGCTTTTTTACTGTGCCTACTAACAAGCTACCATTTTTATCAGTTAATATATGCTCGTATTAAAATCATCAACAAATTTTTTAATTTAATTAAATTGATTTCATCTACAAGAAAATCAAATTGTGTTATTTTGACATCATTTTTCAAAACAAAATTTGTCATTAAAAATGTATTATACCTATTTCATTTCCAAATGTAATATTATATCCTTCAAAAAGTCATAATTAAATTTAAAAAATAAAAGTTGGCTATTGTATCATTGTTTGGGCCTTTAAATAATAATCACAAGACTCATGGTAGTAAAGTAAAAGTGTTAACTTTTTCATATGGTTACAATGGTAGTATCCCTGC
This sequence comes from Zanna intricata, assembly GCA_010016005.3. Classification (NCBI taxonomy): domain Eukaryota; kingdom Metazoa; phylum Arthropoda; class Insecta; order Hemiptera; family Fulgoridae; genus Zanna; species Zanna intricata. The sequence goes on along the minus strand of JAAAKQ030472800.1, from coordinate 409 downwards.
TAAAAAAAAAAGCACTACCATTTCTAAAAAGTGACAACTATATTCCCTTACATCCAGGCAGACACTAGAATTATAATTGCTTTTCACAATATAGTAGAATGGTCTGGAAAAGAACAATATTATATTGCTCCTTTTTATAAACTAACCTAATGATTCAGTTCTCAGTACAGAGTGAGTACCAAGTTAACTGTACTAATCCCTAACCTACAACTGCCTACCTTATTTACAAAACAAAATTATTTCTACAGGCTTAAAGAGTAACTTACACATGAAACACTACAAAAAGTGTGTTGGATTAGAATTTTCACTTGACCAGTTCTAAATATGTATCCATCTAACCCACCGGGTTGGTCTAGTGGTTAACGCGACATCGCAAATCAGCTGATTTCGAAGTCGAGAGTTCTAAGGT
>JAAAKQ030472789.1:7256-17640 GCA_010016005.3 Zanna intricata | reverse complement strand
ATGTATTAAGGAACTCTATTTTAAAATACACTAATACGTAGTTAAATATAATTCAAGTAAAAATATTTGGAACCCTTTAAGATTTACTTTCTACTATTCTAATAAAAGTTAAGAACTATTTCCACTCTAAATACGCTTCATTAAAAAAAATAAACGAAATAAAAATAAAAAAATCAATAAGTTAAAGGGTAAAAAACTTATAGAATTACTAACTCTGAGGTCGGAGATTTATCTCCTATATAATATCCTTCTGCTGAAGTCTAAATACTTTCCACTCCCCATGGCAAATATATAAACGATAATTAAAAAAAAACTACTAATCAATTAACTGAAACGGTAAAAAATTAGCAATATACGAAAATATAATTACTGTAGATGGGTACTTTAATGAAATTGTTTATCATTTAAAAAAAAACCTCCCAATGTTAAAAATGTTTTTTCGTTTAAAAGGATCAACTATTACTCACTAATACTGTCTGAATACTATTTTCACTCTGATATCACCTCATTTAGAAACTGTAATAAAACAATTCAAGTCGATAACTTGAAATATAAAAAAAAAAGTTTCAGAAATTCAATACGAAAACATAACATTAGGATTGGATTTTTATTAAAAGATTTTTTGAAAATATTCAACAATATATTTCCAATGTTATTTGCCTTTTTTAATTGTAAAAATAAAAACAAACATGGGTAGAATTTTCAATGTCCATAAATCCCATTGAACATTTAAAAACGTTTTTTTTTCAATGTCCATAAACCCCGATGAGAAAAAAAACAGGTGTGGGTATGTGTGTGAGAGAGGATAGGTGTCTGTAGGTGTTCTTTGTGTTGTTTGATTTATATGTTGCAGGTCCGGTGGGAGAAGGATCAAGTGAAGAACTTGCGAGTGCCATCCGAACATAACCCCCGAGACGGTTATGCTTAATTATTTAATTATGTAGCTATAAAAATCCGAGAGTTATGCTCAATTGTAGGTCCGGTCTCGGGGCGCAGAAAAGCAGTGAGGGAGGTTTAGTCGGTATGGAATAGGTAATATTATGCCTAACAACACCTTGGCAGAGCCTGTTAGCCTGTTTGCTGGCCCAGGTCGGAGAGCGGCTTGGGTTCGAGTCTGACACACCCCACGATGACCCCGTAGTTGGCGTGCGTAAATGGCATTCCTTCTTTATCGACAAAAAAATCCCAATGAGTTCTAAACATCCTCCACTCTCTAATCAATTTTCTTAAAAAAAAAAAATAAATAAACATAAATCAATAACTCTAAGATACAACACAAAATTTGATTGCGGTTTTAATCAATTTTGATTGCAAGTTTAGTTTTCGGAGATGGTACTGTTGCAGTACCACCTGCATGGTGGAATATCTGTGGTGATTTAAAAGTTATTGCACTTCTACTGGGACTACAGCTTGGTTACAAGAAGTATTGCTGCTTCCTGTGTGGATGGGACAGTAGAGAGAACTGTAATTACTACGTGAAGAAGGGATGGTCGAGAGAGTAAGTTTTAATCCTAGAGGAAAGAATGTTGAAAACAAACCATTTATTGATCCAAAAAAAGTGTACTTGCCTCCATTTCACATACAACTTGGTCTTATGAAGAACTTTGATAAGGCTATGGATCGAAATGGGTCAGGATTTGATTTTTTAAAAATAAGTTCCCCAGAATCAGTGAAGCTGTGAAGCTTAAAGAATAAATACTCATAGGACCACACGTACGGGAACTGATAAAAGATAATAACTTTGATAAAAGATAACTTTGACAAACAACTGAATGAGCCCGAGAAATCTGCTTGCACATCATTGTCTGCAAAAACGTTTTAGGAAATCATAAGGAAGAAAATTACAAAGAAATAGTAGATGATCTTTTAACATCATACAGACTCATGGGATGTAATATGTCACTAAAAATCCATTTTTTGCATTCCCACCTCGATTTCTTCCCAGAAAATCTTGGAGCAATGCGCGACGAACATGGGGAGTGTTTCCATAGGACATTTAAACTATAGAAAAACGATATCAGGGAAAGTGGGTCCAAATATGCTTGTAGATTATTATTGGACACTTAAAAAAGGAGATCTGAAATAGAATACGACAAAAAAAAAGAAAATATGGAAAGAAAACTGACACTTCCATCTTCTAGGTAAGCATGTATTGTATTGTTTAAAAAAAAATTAAAAAATTTAAATCATTGTCACTCAAAAACCTTGTGATAGAGGAAAAACGGTTGTTTAAATTCAACGTAAAAAATACATACGTAAATTCATACGTAGTATTTTTGTATTCAGCGTTTTGTGATTAAAAAAAGTATTTTTTTTGTTGACCAGTGTAATTATAAGGGGAAGGTATTACTGCTATTAGTAAAAAATGATTGCTATTTACTTCATTCTCAACATTTAGAGGATCCCAGATCCGAAAAAACGAACAAAAATCTTGGTTAAAAAATGATATCTGTAACACGAGTATGACTACTCGGTAAGCTGCATGTGTGTAGAATCTGAATCTGATCTCAAGACCCATTTTTCGCATTTTAGGAGAAACAAAAAAATCATTTAAAAGAAGTACGAATATTTTTTACACAGATAGATTCGAGCGAAAAACACATTATAATCACGGTATACACATTAAATTAAAACTGTTAGTGAAGTATTTTCAAACACTATAACGGAAAAGTACTTTTTAAATCAATCGGCGGTTGAAGGTCGTGACTTTTCCTCAACTCACTAGAATGAGAATAATCAGGATTAGTTATTCAGCACCCGCATACATTATTCTGTAAATTTTAAGTTTGATTTTTGATCTGTTATTTTTTTCATTCCAAAAGGTTGGTAGGTAGCTCGATACAAATAAATGAACTTTCATTTTGATTGGTGCTGTTTCATGAGATGCTCGTTGAAATCCAAAATTTTTACGTCAATTACATCAAGACAACATTTTTATGTGATATGATATTATTTTTAACACCTGTAATATTCGTTACTCTCTTTTTCTGTTTTAGCCTCCGGAACTACGTAAGGTATTACTTTAGAGGATGATATGTATGAATGCGAATGAAGTGTAGCTTGTACAATCTCAGGTCGACCACTCCTAAGAAGTGTGATTAATTGAAACCCAACCACCAAAGAACACCGGAATCCACGATCCAGTATTCAAATCCGTAAAAAAATTAACTACCTTTACTAGGATTTGAACCTTAGAACTCTCGACTTCGAAATCAGCTGATTTGCGATGTGGCGTTAACCACTAGACCAACCCGATGGGCTGGAATGTTCATTACTAAATTCTATTTAGTGACGATCGTTACAAATACATTAAAATATAATCTTTATTCTTTCTTTTCAGGTTATTATTCTACTTGATGTGCAAATCAAACAGTGCAAACAAAACAAAACAAAAAACGTGAAATGACTGTCGATGGTATTTTAAGAAACTTATTTATCAAGTGAATAGATTTTCACAATTTGATTATTATTATTATAAAATTATAATATTATTTATTACCTATTTATTAATTATACTACACTATGACATGAGTGTTAGTAAAAATTATCAATTCATCAGTCAATTTTTTAAAGATCACAGTGAAATTATTTCAAATTTAAATTCATACGGTTTTTTCTTGTTTTACCTCATTACAAATTTAATAAACATGTCTGTTAAATAGTCCGCACTTTTAGGGTCAGTCTAAAACAAATATCTTTTATTGACTAATTATAACAAGAGATTTCGCGAATAGTGTCGCATAAGTAAGATTTTTAAAACCTTATCGAAGATGAGAAGTATGACAAAGAAAATGGACTTTAAAATATTGTTAAAAACATTTTATTACTTAAGAATCAATCACCTAAATTCTTTCCAATTAAGACGTACTGAAAGGAATTCGATTGAAATTACCTCTAATCAAAATGAAAAAACTTTAATTGAAAAAAAAAAAAAAATTTTTTCTGAATTTCGAGCTGAAAAAAACATAATCTGGCGACAATTTTGCAGGTTTTTTTAACATAATCTCATTCAAAATAACCTTTAGATACGATTTTATTATCTGTTAATATACCTAAAAAAAAAAAAAAAAAAGCAACGTAAGCAGCCTAAAGTGAATGTGGTCAGAAAATAATAACTAATTTATAATGATAAATACATATCAATCCAAAATCTTCTGATGCCAACTTCATTTTATTAGCTTACAACCCTGCTTCAAAAAGAAGTCGATAACGAGTGAGATTAGGTTTCTAATAATGTACTGTTCTCGGGATATCATGTTTTATATATATATATATATAAAGAAGCCTTTCGATATTAAACTGTAAAAATTAGTAATTTTTTTTTTTAATTCATTAAGAAAAATTCTTTCTTTTCAATATCAATAAATAAAAGAAAGATTGAACAGTGCATAAGTTATGATGTAAGAACACCTTAACTTATTACGAAAACCTTTCAATCAATTGATATTAATTTTAAAATCGACCCAAACCTCTACTGGATCCGATAGTAAAAAGGAAATCCCTGTATTTTACTATGATTCAAGCATACAATATGTTATACAAATAGAATATAGAAGGTAATTTTACCTGATACGCAAAGACCAATTTTAGGAACAATTTAAAATTCTTCTCTACATTACAATATTAACGAAGAATACGGTTCAGACGTTCGGTTACTAATAATAAAAAGAATTCTTTCGCATTATTTGAATAAGAGTGTACGGAAAATGAATTAATTTCAATGGATATGACTTAGAAAACACCAAATCTATAAAATCAATTTTAATGCTTAATTAATTTCATCGATTCAAATTAAATTTGAAAATAATCTAATCCCAAGTGTATTTGTTTCATTTTTTATTTATTTGGTAGATAAACTTGTCAGTTTAAATTTTCTCAAAAAAATACAAGAGATAAATAACACTGTTGATAAATATCAATAAATGATAAATTTTGTCAAAAAAATACACTACCGAATACACTTAATGATTTTGTGTAACATACTAAATTACTGAATTTAAGACTAATATATTTCTATTTTAATCAATATTTATTGAAAAAAAAAACCGCTGATAAATCTGAAATAAAATAAGTTATAAAAAACTGACTGATGTTATAAAAGTGAACTTTAACTAAAGCGAGACTACCTACTAGGCTACTTCAAAAGTTCCCCAACACTGGAATTCGAACTAGAATCATCCCTCCTCAGGGATGTCTTTTTTCATCATAACTTTTTTTAACTTAAAAAGTTCTACTGACTTCGTTTATCGCTTATTTATTTAAATCAATACGTAATTTACATACCATAAATAATTATATTAACAAACATTTTACATAGCTTTCTTAAAATCAAGTTAAAAATGTAGTGTTTAACTACTGATTTTTTTTTTTTTTTTTAATCTTCATGCGAGAGAAAATCGTCAATAATTAGTGGTTACACTACAGCCATCGGGGCTTTACAATTCTGAACATTTTAAAAATAAAAGAAAATACTTATGAAAGTAATTAAATAATGTAATAAATCGCACTTATGTTTACAATAAAAAGTAAATTGTGTGTGCTGTACGCACTCTGAGATATTTTTTCACACGAGGGAAACAGAATTTTCCAATTTTTTTCGATATGATAAACACATTCACAATCATGTTGTTTAAAAAATAAGATTCTTTGGGTGAAAAGATTATACGGGTAGTTTGTTAAGTTAATAATACTGATAGAAAAAAAAAACAAATTTTTAATGTTTCTCTAAGTGTGATACCATCTCTTGAACTGCTTTTTTGCATACATTACGGTTCTATAAATATAATTTTCTATCATCCTTAGTTTTAAATAAATTACGCTTAAAAAAATGAAGGGAAAATAAAAATCTGTAAAATTTATAATTTGCATGGCCATACCTGTGTTAGAATGACTTCGCTGATGTTTTTCTTTTATAAATACCCTCAGGTACACCTCGAATTAATGTCCAATAATAATCGGCTAGCATATTAGTATTCCATTTCTCTTTATAGCGGCTTTCCATCACCGAAATGTCTTTGTGGAAACGTTTACAGTGTTCGTCACTTACGTCTCTGAGGATATTTAAAATCCAGATGTGAGTGGAGGAAATGTATTTTCAAAGACATATTAAATTTCATAGTTCTGCATAAAGTAAGGAGTTAATTAATAATCGTTATAATTAATCGTGGTAATTGTCGGAGCTTTGTTTGCCGGGAAAAAGTTTTGCAAATGTCTTTAAATGAAACCCAACCTGCACGTTCTACATTATTTAACATCGAGTTAAATACATCATCTTTACCAACTCTCTTATTTGAGGACCAAAAAATAATCCTTCTTTCATTTTTCCTTCACTTACATTCGGAAATTTCGGCCTGATGTACAGAATTCGGGACTATCCTTCTTCATTGCTTTTCCAAAATTTTTTTTTCATTAGTCCTAGCTTGATATGGAGAGGGGATAAAAACATTTTTTTGGGTTCAACTAAGGGCTCATAAATAATTTTTTTTCCTATTTGGAGTTAAGTTGTCTCGTTTCTTCCACTGTTTGGTAACATACTGTTTATCCTCAGCTCGGGTGTCCCATTCGCAAAGAAAACTACTTGGTATAGCCTAACTGCCTAACAAAACAGCTATTACTTTCAAATCACCACTTACGTTCCGTGTTTTTTATAATTCATTTTTTAAAGAACGTCTTTCTTCACATCGTATGTCTATTTCAAATTAATACCATAAGCGATTGGTCTCGAAGGATATGTGTTACCGTTGTGTAGTAGAAACAATTTTTTAACTATATTTGGACGAATACATGGAAAGGCGCCAGTCCTCAGGTTTATGAACTAAAAAGCAACATAAACTCATCAATCTTTGTGCGATAAACAAAATTATTTTCATCAATAAAAAACTGAGAAAGTTCTTTTTGTCCGTTTCGAAAGCCGGAAATTTTTGTATTTTTTTGAATTAAATTCCAACCTTGCAGTCTTGATCTTAACAGTTCCGCTTGATTTTTTGATAAATTTAAATACCTAACCAAATCATTTGATTCACCTTATTGGAAGATAAATCAAAATCATTGTTGTGTTCTTCAGTACTGCTTGATTTTTTATCGCTGCTTTTGAAACATACATTCACAGATGGTTCACAGATGGAACTGGAATAATTTTACTGTGAGGTACAGGCCCGATTGCAGATTGCAAAGAAGGATTTTTTACAGTATGTTTAGATTTTTTAGAAATTCCAGACACACTTGTTAAACAAAAGTAACAATCGGTACCTTTGGTTCACGTCAAATAATAGGTACACCAAATGGTAAAGACTTCCATGTACCTTTCAGCCATACTCTTAAATATACAGAACAATTAGTGCATACTATATGAGGAGCCCACGTCAAATCCTTATCACCAATTTTAGACTGAAATTACAAATGAATACTTTTTTAATTAAAGGCGTAATGTTTTTTCCTATTTGATTTTACGGTAAACTCACCACATACATAACAAAAGGCATCCACATCATTTATACAATTTCGAGGCATTATGACACTGTACTGATAAACTTAAGATAGTGAGATTCAACAAAATTAATTCATTCCTAAATCTAGTGCTTAATACAAACAACACAGCTTAGTTTTCAGCTGCATGTTTCTACCTGAAGGCTCACTCTTCATATTAGAAATGATGTCATAATGTGTCTATGATATGATTTAATTCTTTGTTCAAGTATTGTTCATTTACAGCTTACAAATTATGTTTACAAAGTTATTCAATAAAACATGGGCTAAAAAATACAATATAGGAGCTTAAAATGATAATTATACTTTGAAAAATTAAAAAATCCTTTAATTAAAATTTAAAATTTTTTTCAAAAATGCCGATTCCTAGAAAGAATCTGAGTTCATATTCGTTTTCAGCATCAAAAAAACAGATTAACATCATGTACCGCGTGTTAGGAAACAAAAATTACGTTTATTAATATTACCTATAAATAAAAATAACAATTTTATTAGTTTTAAATATGAATGTAAAGTTAGTGAATACTTAATAATTAATAACAATCTTACAAGTATAAAATAATAAAACTAGTAGGAAAGCTTTTGGATTCATACTTAATTTAAACAGAGCATATTGAGAATATCTGAAAAAAGCTTCATAGTTTTCCCTTTTTCTGCTTTGAATTACATCGGCGAATCTTTCAAGATAATTTATTTCATAACTAATACGGCACTTTCTGTCATATTTGTCACACTCATACTGAACTGAGTTTTGAAACAAAACAATTCAGAGTTTCCTTAAAACAAAAACCAGCTACATGTTGGAATTACATTAAAAATTAAACAGTAAATTGAATCTTGCACGCCAACATTTTACCACTACATAAATTTAGACTGGTAGTGTGTTTTTTTTTCTTTTTTTTCAGGAGAATAACGAATAAAATTAATATCATGTCATTATGACTCATAAAAAACTTCGTGAGAGTTGCTAAAATACGTCAAAGTTAAAATAAATCTGTTATTTTGCAGAGAGGGACATGCGACTGGCGCCACCAATCCGTTATATTAACAAGTAAATGAAAAACGGTTTTGTTACAGTTATAGCCAAATGCCACCTGTGTGGATGTTAACCTCATTTTGAATATTATTAATCATTATCTTTATCTTGCAGAAAATTATTCGTTTTTCCATCAAAAACAAAGAGAAAAGAAGTGATCATGACGAATTTATTAAAAAAAAAAGCCCATATCGAGTAACAATTACACCTTAATGTACTTATCCACAAAAAATAAAAAATGTACCTTGCTACCGACAATAGTTATTCCAATACAGAAGTAACTCAAATAACGTAATTCAAAACGAAAGTTTTCTATGCGTTACGGTAACTTAATTAAATTTGGAGTTACTCTTTTTTAGCTGGACTGTTTAATGAATTATAAGAAAGTTAAATTTTCAGACAGAAATCATTCTTATATTGGAAAATTAACGTGAATTGTACATAGCCTACTACATAAATCCTCGTTAATACTGAATTTCTTACTTTCCTTTCATAAGTTAATTTTCTTTTTTTGTCCGGGGATGAAGGAATGCCATTTATGCACTCCACAACGGGTGTGTAGGGCTCGGACTCGGGGCGCTCTCCGCCACGGCCTAGCTAACAGGCTCTGCCAAGGTGTTGTCTGGCACTTTTTACTAAAGATTTCATAACTTAATTAAATAATTAATACGTAACTAAGTCATACATAAATGTATTCCTTACAAAAAAGAAGCATTTTCTAAAAGAAAGTTCTTCTCTTCATTTCGTTCCTACAGTACTGCTTATATCCAAACGCGGAACTCAATTTTTAACATATCTTCGAAAAAATTTTTTTGCCTTATTTTATTATACTATTAGTTAAACTTAACAGGCAGCTGACTGTATTGCTAATTAAGTAAATGATAGAGTTACAACAATTTTCCTCCTGCACAACATTATTTATCAAATGGTTAATTACGTCGTTGGTCATTATCTAGAATCGTACTTTTCTGAAGGAGAAAGAAACTAGCCATTACCAAATTAACTTCACATTATTTCATCACCTACAGGTGCTATCTAAAATTATTCAGTAGCTGATGGTGAAATCTTCGACAAACAATCAGCCTCTAGTCTACAGACTAACTGCTTTCACACTGGTTATGAGTGTGATATTCAAATGATTGAATGTAATAATAAATTCTGTAGGCGAATAAATATAGAAGTTAATAATTTAATATAAAATTTAAATTACAATCCATATCAGTCGATAATTGCCAAGAAATTTCTACAACTTTGTAAAAAAAAAATTAATTTACAATGCAAAAAAATATATATCCAAAGTTTATGCTGTTTTGTAGAAATTAATCTTGAAGCCTAACTTTTCATAAGCTGAAATATTAAAACTTATAAAATTATATTATTAAATAAAGTTACCGCCACAAGCCAATTACACAGCAACAAGCAGGATACAAAGAAGACTGAAGTATGAGTAATGGTCTGTTTCCTAATAAAGCTGATTCCCGAAGTTAGGAGGGAAAAAAAGGAAGTTAGCAATTGACCAAAGTCCCTCGTTCTATACTCTATACCGTTGAAACTAACATTAAGTTAGCTTTTTTATCAGGCCTAACTTTTAGACTTGAATCGTATTTACACGTTGTCAAAATAACTTCTTTTTTCATCCGATAACAGACATAATAAACCGTAAATGAAAATAAAAAAAGTGAGGTGGCTATAAACAAGTTTCTATCAATAAAGTTTCCTCGAACAGTTTTTTCCTTTTAATGTCATTTTATTGAAAATAAGAAATTGATTTTATAGTAAACTCTAACGAAGGATAACAAATTCTGGCCGTCAAACAAACAAGTAAACAAAACAAACAAATAACGGTTTGTTTTTTTTTTAATT
>JAAAKQ030472767.1:6039-23354 GCA_010016005.3 Zanna intricata | reverse complement strand
CCTAAATCCCAATTTTCAAGAAAATCGATGTTGATTCTCAAAATTTCCTGTGAAAACAGCCCATTACTGGACTATAAATGAGAATAATATTTAATTAACTCGTGTAACATGTACAATCGCATACATGAAAGAGTAGATAAGGAAAATCTACTTATGAATAAATAAGGGGAAAAAAAGGATAAATTACCCAAGTCTCTGTATATAAAATGCAATTATAATTGTAATTTCATAATTTTTCAATTAAAAATCAATTTTTATTATAAAGTAAAGTAATATTCTTAAGTTTATTGAATAATTACAATAAAATATAATGTAAAACTGTATAACAGAAAAAATATATTATGAAAATTGATAAACACTTTAAAAAATTTAAATTTCCATTTATAATAATAATTACAATATAAAAACAAATCATAAACATTATAGATTCTATACAATAAAGATTTATTTTATCAAGGTATCCAGCATATCAAAAGTAAGCCGCAGTGATATTTAACAAAATATTTGAATAAATAATTCATAAATATTTTGCAGTAAAAAGTGTAACTAATTTTTTAAACATTACCATAATATATTGAGGTTTATAAAAAAAACCTATAATAATTTAACTTTTTAGCAAATGTAAATTAGAATTCAATATAAATATTTCAAATGATTTTTTAGTTAAAAATCATTTTCTTTTTTGTTATAATTAATAGCAATGAATCAGCTGTCAGAACCTAACACCACATTAGTACACAAGGATGTTTCTACATCACTGATACAGTAAAGCTACTGCGAATCACATTTTGTAAATATAATTGATGAGAAACATCCACCCAATTAAATATAAATAAACTTTAAGTTCTGCTATCAGTAATTTTACTAATAAAGGCCAAACCATAAAAGTTGTTGATTAAATTGTAAAAACATCAATCTAAAACTGCCTTACAGTCCAGGCAGTCTCTTTGTTTTGGGTTGGACATTTCTATAAAATCGCTAATTTTTCCTTTAATGCCTCCAGAATATCATCAGAAATGATTATTTCATTATGCATAAGCTGAAAAAGGTGTGCTTAAATTTTTATTAAAAATGTAAAAAAAAAAATCACAAAAATATCAATTTCTTTCCTCAGGTAACTTAGTAGTATTGTAGTTTATTTTAGTGGAAAGATTGAGAGGTTTTGTTATTAAATTTTACACACAATCTCATTGGTTGCAAATCGAAACATATGTTTTCATTGATGCAAAAATAACAATAACTATAAAAAAAAACAAGATTTTTGTAATTTTTTTTTGAGTACTTATATTACACATAAGACCTTGAGATTTTGCCTCAAAGAACTTTATATGATAAAGCAACAAGCCAAATTTCAAAAAAATTGGTCAGACAGTTTTTGCACAATAATATTGCAATCCAATTTAAAAAAATAAAAATAAGTAGAACCTGAAATAACATACTTGAAAATTTAATCACATATAAAAGTGCATTCACTTTCAAATGCATTTTGAAAAATTTAAATCGGTTAATTAGGAGAGCCCACAAAATTTTTCAAAAATACTTGCAATTTTAATTGTTTTTAAACAAACTTAATATCTTCACAAGTTTTTATCTAAATTAATTTTAAAAAGCACAGCTTAGAAGTACTTGGAAAGACGCTTATTTAAAAAAGTTCTGATTGGTTAATTATCTCTGAGATATAACCAATCACATCTGACCACCGTTGTGCAATTTTTGGAATAAATTATTATCTGTAAATTGATAGATCTATATTTAGCAAATAATTCGCATTTGCCAGTTGATATCTGAACTTCTTAGTTTACAAGACAGATTAAAAAAAAAAAACAATAATTTTGTTTGTTAAAATTGCAAGGACGTTTGAAAATTCTCTAGGCTCTCCTAATTAACCAATTTAATTTTTAAAAATGCATTTGAAAGTTTGAATGCTCTTTTATATGTTATTAAACTTTTGAGTATTTAGAATTCACTTCAAGGTCTATATAATTTGGGAAAATTGCATTGTTTTTTTTAAAAATCTGGGTGCAAAATTATTAAGCAAAAACTATCAGACCAATATTGCTGAAATTTGACATGTTGCTTTATCATATCAAAACGTTTTTTGAGGCAAAATCTGAAAGTCCTATGCACAATAAAGTACTCTACAAAAATTCCCAAAACATTTTTTTTTTTTTTTTGACAAGTTATGGTTATTTCTGCATCAATAACATATTTTTTGATTTTCAACCGATGATATTGTGAGTAAAATTTAATAACAGAACTTTTTTCTCTCTATCTTTTCTCTAAAATGAACAGTTATAGAGTTATCTAGGGAAGTAGAAGAAAAAAAATTCAACATTTTTGCGATTGTTTTACATTTTGTGTAATAAAAATTTAAGCATAAATGTTTAAACTGGCGCATAATGAAATAATCATTTCTAATGATATTCGAGAGGCATTAAAGCAAAAATTAGTGATGTTATAGAAAAAGTCCAAATATGCCCATTTTAAAACAGATACTTCCTGGACTATTACTGTCAGAAACAGTTCTGCAACCAGGCTTTTAATATTTTAACTTGGAATGATATAGGCAAGCAGAATGTCATAACATATATAATTCTCATGATAATTAAAACTTGTTAGATAAAAAATTTTATTTCATTTTTTTTTAGTTAAATATAATTTTAAAATGATATAAAAAACAAATATGTAGTCACAAGAATATTGTTATACATAGTACTACAAAATTCACATCACATAAACAATAATTATTTTCAAATTCTAGCAAAATTTTCTTTAAATCCCTAAATCTTACTACAAGTGAATTTCTGCATATAGCAAAAAGATAATTCACTAGACAATAAAACTTAATCAAAAGAATCAATTACTTAATTGTTACATCATTAATAATTACCAATTTAAAGTTCAATTAATTTTCTGGTAAATAAATTTATTTAAAAAATTCAGCATTTTATTAACGATTGATCATATTAAAAGCAAGTTACAAAAAAAAATAAATAAAATTTAATGACCCATTAATAACACAACAGTGAAAATTCAAACCAAATCTTGTTTTCAAACACACTAAAATAAACATGTTTGTATTATGGTATTATATTGTAACATTTGACATTTAATCTTAAAGAAATAAATCAATAAGACAAAACTTAATCTAAGATTAAATAAAGTAGATTTTCAAGCCTACCAACTTATCAGTTTAATTGTTTTGTTCTAATAAACCAGATATTTTCTGTTTTTAACATATATAGATTAATTTTATTTATCACATACAGACATATGACAGTTAATCAGCTGAGTTCTGTTACTTCATAACCAAAGCAAAAAAAAAAAAAAAAATGTAATAATTTACTTCCTTTTTTTTTGTAACTTGTCAGATCATTTGGTGGTCAGATTCATTCATTTGTTTTTTATTTGAATTTACTTATTTTCATATTCATATTCTTGAAGATATTGTATAAAATGGCCTTACCTTATCTGCACAAAAAAAAGAAATGATTTAGTTGGAAAATTTTTCTAAAACTAATTTTATTTATTAGAAAAATATGCTGGATTCATTGGTAATATGAATATAATACATTAAAAATCCAACAGTATCTAAAATTCTTCAAATAAATGGCAGTTTTCTGAAATTGATTCATAATATATGCTAAAAAAACCCTTTAAAACTGAGTGGAAAGCAAAAAAAAAATGTACACGCTTTAAAATGTTAAATATAAAATAATTACAAGAGAAAAGTCAGAACCAAGACAGCTATTAACACAACACAATAAAAGGGCATATTATCATTCTGCTTGCTATATATACATAGATACATATAAAAATACAGGGGGAAAACTGACATATTGGCCAACAAATTACCCTAGATAACTTAAATGAAAGAGTAAACAAGAAAGACATTAACCAAACATAAGTAAAATAAAGAGTCAATACACATTTGCACAAACCTAAATTTTTCACATGCAAAATCAAAGCCATCTTTGTATGAAGTTTGTACAGCATATAACGATTAAAAACAGCCCTTAACCTAAAAGAGCTGGTAAATTGTGAACATATATGATACGTAACAATATTAAGAACTATCTGCATAAATTAATTTAAAATCTCTGCCAATAAAAGTAAACATAAAACACGGCTTTAAAAACAATTTGATATAATAAATTTCAGGATCAAAAGTCCTAGAGAATTTAAGAGATTTTTAAACAATTCAACAATTTGATTTATTTAGCTATCTGGCTATAGGTGATACAACATTTTACAAATCTTTATGTGGCATTAATTGCTATGAATTCCACACACATACGTTACAATCAACAAAGAAACTGCACCCAGCATCTGATGACCTTTAAAAGCAGTATATCAAACATTACTTCAATCCTATTTAAGATTAAGACCGATTACAAGTGTAGGAAAAACATTACAGATTAATGCATTATGAAATGATCATTTCAAAGCTTTTTTTGTAAATAAATTTAATTTCATATTTTAAATCAGAAACAACAAAAAATTAATTATGGTAGAAAATTATCATAAATGTACTTAGTCAAATAGATCTGTACAGATTATTTAATTTTTATGTGTTAAAATATTAGGGCAACTAAAAGGAAAAAAATAGCACAGTTGCATATAACAAAATGAAAGTATCAACAAATCAGTAACTAACAAACATAATATGCTCTCATGCACATAACACTGACTAAGACAATGGAATAATCTTAAAAAGAAAAATAGCAAATGAAATACCCTTGTTTAACTGACTTAGCTTATGCTGTACAAATACAGTAGAACCCAAATTAATTAGAACAAATTTTTTTTCTTTCAGAGGTTTTATTATAATTTTCCTGCTTTACACAGTTTTCTCTTCCAACAATTAATCTTTTTTTTTAATTTTCTAACTATACAGCAATACTAAAGGTGAAATTCTCACATTAGTGTAATTGCCATGAAAAAAATTACATATATATATATATATATATACATACATACACACACACACACAAATCAACAGTAAAATTTCTTCCGTAGATAGCAGCTACACTTTTAATAAATATTTACTAAGGGTATTTTATACATCATTCTAGAACTAATTTTGTATCTGATGTTCAGCACAAAATATTAAATGAATTTTTTTCTTGGATAAAAAAATACCAAAAAATAATCATAAAATGGAAGCTTGTAATACTTTATAACGTATATATTTTCAAGAATTTAATTAACAAACTTGTGCTTTCTCATACAAGTGTAAATTAAATATTATCAGAAACAGAATATACAATAATAAAGCAGTAAAACACAAGAATAAAATAATTTTTATTTAATTTTATTATTGTATAAATTTAATAATTTCCTTTGTTATTTATTTAGGACCCTAGAATCAATATTGGAAAGTTCTCAAAGATTAAAAATTATTAATATTTTGTCAGAAACTAGAAATGAGCTGAGAAATAATGAATGGTAAATGAACTAATTGTTAGGAATGAAACTTTGCTTGAAAGTAAAAAATGAATTAAAAAAGTAATGAAATCCAAGAGAGGAGAGCATAACATACTGTAAGTCACAGAATTTTATTATTTACAAAATAAAATTACAAAGGGTGGACACCGAAAGCAACTTGCATAAGCCAAGAAACAAATTTATGCAGAAAGTTTAACAAAAATATTTTTAGTGAAACATGGACAAAGGATATAGTTTTAGTTTTTGATGGATAAGTTTTTGATGTGGTTACAAAAAAAGGTAAAAAGTTTGATGGGCTGATAGAACATGAAAAATTAAATTTTAAGATTAACTGAAAAGAGAGTTAAAGAAGCACATCTAGTAAAAAGGACAATGCTTCTGTACTGTACAGGAAAACATCTATAAATATGGTTTTAGAAGGACTTGTAGAGAGGAAAAACAGTAAAGGCTAAAATATATAAAATGGATGACTAAGAATATAGGATATAAGAGCTACACAGGAACTAAGAGAATGACATAAAATAGAAAGGACTAGAGAACAACTATTAACAAAACTGCAGTAACAAAATAGTTTAGTGTGTTGTAATCAAATTATACCATGGGATAACTTATTTCATAGGATTTAAATTACTTCCTAAAGTGAATGACATTCTACAGGCATTTTTTCAATTTTTTTACTTACAAAAGAATAGTTAAAACAAAACAAAGTTCTATGTTTAATAGAAATAATGAAAAAAAGATTCTATCACATTAAGAGTTAAAAAATATTAGTTTTAAGTACAATAATAGCTGTGATCATTAGCCATCAATAAATCTGAATATAATAACTACCAATAACACGATTCAAATTACATAATTTAGATGTTCTGATAATAATGCTACAAATTACAATTTTGACAGACTACCATATTTTAAAGAAAAAAAAAAAAAAAAAACAAACCAAAATAAGGAAGTAAAAATTAATGAGAAAAAACAATACTTAATGTGTAACATTTATCCATAACCATGTTGCAGATAAATTCAAAATTTGTAAGCATGCAAGGCAATAAATATCGTCTAAAGAAATGAAAAGAAAAAAGATAGTTACTTTTAAAAACAGATCACAGGAGAAAAGGTCATACTAACTAATTTAAAAAAAAAAAAAAAAAAAAAAAAATGATAAAAATGTATTCCTTTTTATTACTAAACAGCAAGCTCAACCAACGACTGAATTTGAATGAGAATACAGATAAACCTGTAAACCTGTAAATTATAGTAATTCTCTTTGACAAAATGATAATTACTTTAATTTAAAGTGCACACAATGTAAATATTAGATCCCTTCCCAATCTATTGTGTTCTTCCAATTCTAATTATACTATGTACATTTACAGTTTTCTGAAGTAAGAGTAATTAGTTATAGTTTATCTTTGTCTCTATGTAACATCTTCTATCCGCTACAAAGTAACAATAAGATTCTTCACCTCACCTAAAACTTAAATAGAAAGGATTTTCTTAAAGAGCGATTTCCAGTCCATGAAAATTCACACGCTTTTGTTCAAAATACTTTTGCTGCTGATATAGACATTTATTTAAGCTGGTTCCACCATAATTTTGCTTTTTATCAAAATCACTTTGCTAATGTATATTACTCAAGACTAAACTTAAATACTTACCGTAGCTTTAAAAGAAAGTAAAAATATTAATCGTGATACAAAGACAATATTTAGGTTTGTGCATAGTTAACATTTTTTAAAGAAAAGCCCAGAAACCCCCTGAGGAATAAGTGGTTTGGTTTTCAAAATATTATTTAATATATATAACAAGAGCATTTACAGTAATTTGAGCCCACAAGATATAGCAAAACTTAAAAAGACCAAAATAATATTCATCTGTATAACTTATAGTTTGTACATAATTTTTGAGGTTAAGCTATTACATCAATACCTCATATCATTAATTATATTTAATATATAATTTATATTACACGATAAGCCATTGTTAAAAACATCAGCTAAAGTAAGATTTACAATCAAACAAGGTCTGTTAGTATTTTCATCAGTTTCAACAGATCGAGAGAATAACAATTACATAATGTTTTTACTTACATATACATATTATAAATCATTACTCTTAATGTAGCAAAATTAATACAATATAGCTCAATTTACAGAATATTTCACGATGTATATTATACATAAAATCTGAGCAAAAACAACAAATAATTTTTTTTAATGATGCCCCAGTAAACAATTTACAAATATTTTCAAAATTTGGCTTCATATATAAATAAAACCATAAACATGTAGCGACCATCAAATACCTGATGTTAAAATACTATCATTCATAATTCAACCTGATAATCAAATAAATTTATAACGTAAAAAGAAGAATAATTGGTAATGTAACTGCGGAGTTACATAGATCTGAGAGTTTTGATTAATAACATTAACATATAATTGAAATGCAGAGATCAACAAACAATAAAGTTAAAAATAAAAAAATCCCAATTTTGTTTAATTCATTGCCCTTCAACATCAGATAATGGAGACTGCTTGATACCATTGACTTTCATATGGTGCACTCATACCTTGTTGCTGTTTATTTGATCTCCACTCTGCTGGCAATTTAAAAAAAATTTTTGGCAACACATCTATTCTTCTATACCATAAAGAATGGTGAATCTTATTTCTTCAGTTTGGCTGAGTCAAAATGGCTTCAAATTGTACTGTTTGAATTTTCCCTAAATAACTTTGTGCAATTAATAATAACGGTTTACCAATTATTGGTTTTTAATATAATACTTTTCATTTCACTGAAAAACAATTACACAAAAGACAAGAACAGTTACATATTTTTTTTTTAGATTACATCTTTTCTTTCCTAATAACCTTCTATTACATCTAATATGTAAAATTTTTAAGCATAAAGACTTCTAGTATTTAGTAACTGTTACAGAGTGTATAAATTGTTAATCTTTGTATAAAAAAAATGGCTTTGGAACAGAGAAATAAGTAAATTTTCATAAAAAAGCTGGTATTTTTTAAATGAATCCTGTGAAAACTTTCAAAAGCAATTCATCTAAAACCTCACACATTGAAAGAAACGTATAAATTAAATTGTATTAAGAGTGATAAAAACATTGAATAAATATATTTTTAATGCATGTAGAATACAAATTTAATATATTTAGTTTTTAAGTTGAGGTCAGTTGAATTACTTAATTTTAAACAATGTCCTCATATTTGCAAAACTTATTATGCATGTCTGTAATTGCTTATGTTTATGTACACATTTTATAATTAAAAAAATATACATATAAAGTGCAATGTAACATGAAATATCAAGTAGGTCACCTAACCAATAAGGCATTTTTATATTCATTTTTTTTTAATTTTATGAAAGGAACAACTTTAAAACATATAAAAAAATAAGACAATTCTTAAAAATATATAAAATGGGAAATGGTAACTGCTGTAAATAGAAATTTGAATGGTTTTTGTAACTGGCATCAAGAATATAGTAGTATTAATGTGTCTTTGTTAGAAAGTGAATATATGGCCATGAATAATCATAAATTGTAACCTTCCCTGATGTACATGCAATATTAATTTATAAAACCCATCAGAATATATACATCAGATGAATGAACGTGCTCATTGCTATAGTTCTTTATTCATAACCGATGAATAACATATGCAAAATATATAAAAATTTTCTTTTAAATTTAAATTTGATTTCATGTACAATAACAAACATTTTCTGACATATTTTTAGAAAATAAAATTATTTTACTATTAAGAGTGAACATATTTTTTAGATGGTACTCTGTTCTTTGGAAAAGTTAACTCTAAAGAAAAAATTTTTTAAAATTATTATTTATTCATAACACTCCGAGTAACAAATACTGCAGACATGTAAGGAATTAGTGTAACTGATTTACATAAACTGCAACGTTGTGTTTTGCATAGACGATTCATCACAGGACACCGATCAGAAAATAATAAATGTGTTCATTCACTCAAATAATATAATTTTTACTGAAACAAATAATCAACATTCCTAAATATTCTACTTATTTAAGAATCAAAGAAAACTGCTAACTGAAAATACTGAACATACTTAAAACATTTTGGTTTCATCTAAACCTTTATTTGTTTGAATCCTATTTCAGAAATTTTTCAAGAAATTAAAAATTATTTCAATGTAATTTAGATTATAACAGAAAAAAATTTAGAATGCATAACCAATTTAGAATATGCTTCTGAGAATGAAAGAGAAGGGATGAGTACTAGAAAAAATAAAATAAACCCAAATAATTTTTATGCGATGGAACTTTGGTATTATTTCACTCCAATTTATAACAAATATCTTTATATTATAAATTTGCTAAATAAAAAATTCAAATATCACAATAAAAATGAAATCCCCAATTGTACAAAATAGTGGAAAATTTTCAACCAAAAAGCCATTTTATTTTCTGCTTGTCATTAAACATTTTTTTTTTTCTGTTTATATCACTTTTATCCCAGTTTGTGAAAATGGGAATATTCATAAACTAATACTATGAATAAATAATACAGTAATAAGTATATAAGTTGTAAACACGGAACAATAAGATGAATTCAACCAATGAGGTATAGATTGATATACAATAGGTATATAATGAGGTATAAATAGGTATATTAGTAATTCTTATAAGCAAAAATTGAAAAATCCAAGATACAGAAAAGAACATCACCATATTGCATTTTCTTTTTCTCGTTAACCAAATTACAATAATCAATGAGCACCTTTGACTATCTTACAGATATCTGAATATCTGTAAATCAGTTTTCTTTAACAAATCATTATTTCCATTTTTTTTCTTCTAAAATAATATTTGGAATATTCCAAATGCAATAGTAATTAGTTAAATTTTTTAATAAATATTTAATTACAGCCATGCACAAATAAGTTACTAAACCAAAAAAATAATGTTTGACTGAAAGTATATACTTTTTAACCATGTTTATAATTTTTGATATATCAAAGAAAACATCAATTTTAGTAGTGATGTTTTTAAAGAAGAAAACAAAGTAGTTAACACTTTAGAGTAACAAAAGAAAACAATTAACTTTTATAAATACCACTCAATAAAGAGACTTACTGTAACCTGTATGTTATTCCTTTACTGCATGAAGATGAAATTTACAAAGGTTTTACATGTAACAAGGAAAACAGTGTAAATTAAAACATTCTGCCAGTTCTAAGTGATTACATATTGTGTTAGTTTGGTTGCATATTACTTTTAAAAGTCATTCTATTACCTCAATTTTTAAGTTTAAAAATGTCCAGAAAATTACTAGCCAGGTGTTCTTTTATGTTTTTAAAACCCGTACAAGAAATCATTGCAAACATCTATCTTGATATTTGTTAATATCACATTTACAAATAAATTTCATTAAATATGTATTTTTTAAAATATATAAATAAAATCTAAAAGAGTTTTTTAAATACATCAATTTCAATCTAACAACAATCTGAATTGAGTTTCAAGAGTTAATATAAATAAATCTAAGTCTATTTCATTATTAAAATTATGCGTACATTAAAAACAAAATTAAGAGAATGATAAACATATTTTTATAGATAATTATTTTAAAATCAAAGAATAGTAATAATTTATGCCAAATCATAATTAACAGAACATATACAGTCTGGCAAAGAAATTTAGTTAAATAAAATTAGTTAAAATAAACCTGATATTTATTTATGAATATAAAGATCACCTTGCCTCATCACTCAAAGGTCTGAACAGTTTAAAGCTGCATTTCTTTTAGCAAATAGTTACAATAACGTGACAAGTGTCATTGCCAGCTCCCCATACATTTAAATAGTGATGATATTATATGAGATGTCAATTGTTAATGTTATTCTTAATAATAAAACAGCTCTATTTAGAATTAAGTACAGCAAACACCAATTTTTTTGCTGATAAGTGTTCACCGACAATCTTTACAAATCTTAAAAAACAAACTTCTTCAATCATCAATTTTAATAATGCTAATAAAATAAGCCATATAAAACAAAACAAAAATTTAAGAACAATTAATTATATAAATCTACCAAAACATTATCACAAAAAAGCAAGTTTCATGCCTAACAGTAACAACATTTATGAATATATTAAGACCAGTCACTTATTCTGAAAAAAGAAACTATATATAATGAAATAAGTTAATTCGTTATACATCTTTTCAAAGGAGAATCATATTATTTTAGGAGCAACCAAAAAGAACTTATTCATATTAGCAAAGTTTTAGAGTACATGGAACTTAATTATCCTTAACGAAGTTACTGCAATCGATTTACAATTAATCTCTTCCATTATATTACATTCTTTATATGAGGTAAAGATCTTTGCTTTCTGAGACATAAAAATATTAGTTTTAATCAACTTATTTAAAAAAAATTAATTATATATCCAAGAAAATGTTTGACAATGTAAATTTGAGTGTAATATTTTAGGTTATCTATCAATAAAAATTTGTAAGAATCTTTGCTAGATTTTACAGCAATTTAACAAATACAGTTTAATAAGATTTGAATCCTGAAATCACCATTGCTAATAAAAAATAATAAGTAAATAAAAAGTACAGCCAAAAACAAGCAGATAATCCTGCAATTTACACAATACTAATTTTAACTGCTTGTTAATGTTTCCACAAATATATTACAAACACAATTTTATACAGAACTATTTGAAAGTAATTTTGAGATTATTATAAAGATATTTCTTAAAAAAATAAAAAAGAAAGGTAGAAAGTTTTTCTTTCCAACAATACAATTTAAAATGGAAATAAATGCATTTTTGTGGTAAGAATAACAGATATTTATTTTTATAAATTCTTGACAAAAGCATAAGTTCAAATGATCAAATCAAAGAAAATGCAACCTATGCCAACAACAAAATCTGGAATAAACAATACATATAAAGATATTTCTTAAAAAAATAAAAAAGAAAGGTAGAAAGTTTTTCTTTCCAACAATACAATTTAAAATGGAAATAAATGCATTTTTGTGGTAAGAATAACAGATATTTATTTTTATAAATTCTTGACAAAAGCATAAGTTCAAATGATCAAATCAAAGAAAATGCAACCTATGCCAACAACAAAATCTGGAATAAACAATACATATCTGCACCAGAATTTTTAATGGTATTACTAACATAAAAACACTAAATTCCAAGTAAATTTAAAATTTTAATCAAATTAAGGGGATCCTAAGATTACAAAAACGTTAAATGTCAACAAAAAGCTCCCTCCAGTGTTAACGCTAGAATTCTCTTCTTAAAGCTGAATTTTAATCTGAATTTTAGTAATTGAAGTTCAGTATTTTAAAAAACATATGCTATTTAAATAAATTTACTCTTCATCAGAAAAAAAAATTGATATTTACCTTTTTATAACAAATACAGTTTAAAGGAAGATAAAATGATTTATTGATCCCAGTAGTAGTAGGCAGATTTTTAATGAGTAATCATTACACAATACTTTAATGCCCGATAAGACAGCCAAAAGTTAAAATATAATTTCTGTGATTTATCAAATATTGTAAAAATTATACAATAAAGTTGAATGAATTCTTTTTAACAGTTTAGTGATAAATTACACATATTACACTGTGTAAGTGTACATTCATGCTATTAACTTCATTTTAAATATAACAAACTGCCATGATTTCTCAATTTGTTTACTATTCTTTAAAAAAAACTACTATTAGATACAAAAAAAATTAGCACTTTTACAGAAAAGCAACTCGTACACAAAGGTTAAAATTTAGCAAAACCCTAAAATAAATAACAGAAGCATTCTTCAGCTTTCGAAATTCTATACAAATTAGAATATTAACTTCTCATGATCAAAAGCCTTTAACAGAGATGTAATGAAAAAAAAAAAGGAAAATTACTGCTTTTTGGTACCTGAAGAGGAAAAAAGGGAATGTACCTATTTGCTTGTAAAAATTATGCTTAATTTTAATAAAATATGTAGGTTGTAAAATTTGTTAAATGAATTTATTAAAATTAATTTTTTTCCATATCCAAACCTACATTTTTTTACATTTAAAAAAAATCTGTTTTAGCACAAGTATTAAAAGAAATTTTATATTTATTCTATAATGGTTTACAGATGTATATGAAACCAGAAGTTCTAAGAAAGAAATTCCTAAACTGTTGCAATATTGCTCCTGTTCTTATATATAATATTAAAATGTATTAAAAAAAAGTGATATTACCTTCAAATTAATCATAAACTACATCACCTTTTTATTTACAGTTCACTATTACGCAACGTCAAGTTTTACGATAACATATAAGTTTAATTAGAATATAAAAGAAAAACAAGATATATTAAAACAAATTATGAATTATATTTTATCACTATTGTTGAAATAAAATGGCAAATCACAAATTATTAATCTAGCCATGTGTTACATGCCAAGATTTGTGGAATATAGATAATTACTGAAGTACTTTTCTTAAAACAATATAAGGTTTTCTGATTTATTATTTTTTTTTTAAATAGACAACTTCAGACTGTTTTCCAGAACTATGTGCTTATATGATTATCTATGCGAGTACTTCATTGACAAATAAAAGTTAAAAATCAACAAATAGGTATTGTCAATGTTACTGTAAAATTTCATAATACATATTTATTCAACTGACACAGATTTTTTTTAATAACCTCTACAATAATTACTTTCCAAACACAGTAATTGATTGTTTGTTTTTGTAAATGATTTTTTGTTTGCTTGATTGTTAAAAAAAAAAAAAAAAAAAAAAAAAAAAAAAAATCAAGAACTAGGCTATAAAAATTTTAATTTAACACTGATATCCTCCTATATCAGCACTTGGCTATGCTATTTTAAAATAGGGCATTAATAAAACTAACAAGAAAAAAAATTACATCATTCTGTAACAAGGTTAACAATCAAATTGTGCATTGAAAATTGTTATAATAATGCTACTGTGCTACATACGACTACATTTATTAAACTAACTAAAGATAAATGTATTTTACAAAAATATTTTCAGGTATCAGATTAAACAATTTACCAAACAATTGCGGTCACATATAGCAGACTAGTAATTTTACATATATATAACAAAGTTATTCTGCTCATTAAAGAGTACAATTTTCAGTGATAATCTTTACAAAATAATAATTAAAACACATTTAATGATATTCTCTCCATCTGTACTAATGGAATCTAATAACAGAAATATTTCACCAATACCTGCCTGAATAATACCTGAATATAAATTAGTTTGCATCAATATCCATTTATCTCCCATCATAAAATTTATACTAAATTATAATCACTCACGCAAATTAGGATTTTTATTTTCATGATGTCCAGAAACTTATAAAATTAAAAAAAAAAAAAAACGTAAAAATGTTTTATAGCATTTAAAAATTTCTAACAAGAACTAATAAAAAATTACAAAATTAGTCATGTGTTAACAAAATAAAAAATTAAAGCTATTCTGATAATTTACAATATGTTTTACAAGTTTTTATCATGTAGTAAAAAATGAGCGATATAAATTTTGAAAGCAGGTAAGTAATAATAAACTAAAACAAAATCTTAACATTGAAAACGTCAGGATACAAAAAAAAAGAAAGGAAAAAGTCATTCTACTTCAAATGGCCAACCTGAATGCATGCATTCATTATTTAATGCTGTAAAAAGAATTCAACAATAATAAGAAATATTTATTAATATTTAAGGCACTGCAGAAATATTATAACAATTATATATAATCTCATTAAATAGCAGTATACTGTAAATTTAACATAAAACTGCGATTCATAATAGTAAAAAACATCTAAAACTGTAATTTTTTTTTTTTTGACTGAAATAATCTAGTATAAGAAATTTGCTTCTACTTTCACAGGGTGTCAGAACTAAAAAAAGATTACATTCATTCAAGTATCACCTGTATCTCTGTTATATTCAAGCAGGTATTTCAGCATTTAAATTGTTAAATACCTAAACTAAAAACTAAAGTTCATTTGGGAACAAAGAACTGCTGATTCGCTCCCATTGCCTGTTGATTGCTCATTTGACTCCTAGTGTTAGTTGCATACAGCTGCTGCTGAAAATTGTGAAATTGCTGAGCATAATTTGGGTCCGACGTCGTGGGTCCGATGAAAGAAGAATTTTTAAAACTGTTAGATTGTCCCATAGATGGTGGAAGAGGTTGACTTGCATCAGGAGGGACTCCAAGACCCATTCCCGGTGAACCCTTTCCTCCTGGAACAAACATTTGGCAGGTACCAGGACCTGGACCCGATGCAGCACCAGGAAACATTCCATCACCACCAGCAAACCCTACTTGTGGCATATTAACTCTTAACATACCCCCTGATACCCCTCGCACACTTCCTCTGATCATACCTACACCTTGATTCATACCCCCACAGTTCATATTACCCAACATGTTCATGTCACTTGTATTCACACTATTGTTCTGTTGGTAATTATTTGGGAAATATTGCAAATTATGAGTAGGTACTTTAGCATCCAAGTTTGACAGCGGATTTGAAAACCGTTGCAAAAAGTCCAAACTCGGAGGCCCTCTAGGTCCTGCTGACTGACCTGTTTGAGTTCTAGTAGGAAGATACTGAATGGTATTAGGAGCACTAGGTTTCACTTGAATGTTGGCTCCATTGTAAGAGTTAGTAACAGCAGGGCGAGACATCATCCTCTGCGGCATTGGACCAGGATATGCAGAGCCTGGCTGCATTAATCCAGGCTTTGGTGAAACAGAGTTATTTCCCGGACAGGGAACCATTCTTCCGGACCCGTTAGAACCAGGACTGAAAGAATGAGGATGATTCGTCATCTGTGGATTACCCATTCTAATTCCATCTTGGCATACGCCCATGTCATTCATCTGCATCAGGTGCATATTCCCTGGGGGATTATTGAATGGCATAACCCCAGGATGCATCATACTTCCTGACTGACCACCTGGTGAACCTGCTACATTAGTAGTCAGCTGTTGACTCATTTGGGCCAAAGAAGAGATAGGGTCAAACTGTGGTGGTTTGACGCCATTACCTACACCCATTCCCATTCTTGTTACACCATTCGGATTTAGAGGCACATTGTCTGGACCAACACACTGGTAATTTCCACTATTTGGATCCTTCATGCTTTCATTGCTTCCTCCTCCACAGCTTGATTTACCATTAGGTGAAATTTCTAGAAAATGCGGCCCAGCCTTAGAAGACTGCTGTATAAAGTTATTAGGAAGCACTGGTGAAGAGCCCATCATAGGGAAACGAGACTGTGTAATACTTTCAGGCATTTGTGGACTATTACATGTAAATCTTGAATCAGTCTTTGTGGTCTGCCCAGCAGCAGGACGAGTTTTATCAGCTGTCCCTGTTCCAGGACTAGGGCTTGTACCAGAAAATACAGCACGATTCACCCCCATTTCCAGGGAGGATGGTGTCAGTGGACCTGAAACTTTTGTTGTTATGTCTGCACCTGAAGTTGGAAGAACAGATTCCAAACTTGTAGGAGGTAACCTGAAATTAAAGAACAATAGCTATGTTTTATAAAAACTATTTAAAATAACTACTCGCAAATTCAAAAAAAATATATAAAAAAATTATATATATATATATGCATGCATCAACTTCATACATGTAATAGTGTACAATGAAAAGATTTTACAGATATTAATTCAGCAACTCTGGAAAATTTTACAAATGAACAAAAAAAATTTTTTTCATAGAGAAAATTGATGCCAATTAATTTCAACTAATTTTTTTCACAATTTGTATATAATATATACTTATAATATATAAGTATAATATATAAGTATA
>JAAAKQ030472766.1:0-44321 GCA_010016005.3 Zanna intricata | reverse complement strand
GAGGACAGCGATGTGTTTTTGTATGGACTCCTGGGCATGCTGGTATTACAGGAAATGAAAGAGCAGACGAAGCTGCCTGAATGGCAACAGTCTGTAATAACTTGGATGTCATTCCTGTACGAGTGGCTGATATAAAGTACTGTCTAACAAATATAATTAGAACGTATTGGAATAATGAGTGGAGAGGATTGGACACAAAATTAAATGCCGATAAGTCTTCTCCAAACAAATGGAAGAGCGACTTGATACTGACTCGCTGTGAACAAGTGGCGATGACCAGACTTAGAATCGGTCACACGCGTATAACCAATTCATGTTTACTAACCGGCGAAGATAAACCAGTGTGTGGTGTTTGTAACAAACCACTTACAGTCAAGTATCTAATAGAAGAGTGTACCATGTATGAGGACCTCAGAAACAGGTTCGGCTTAATAAACAGAATTTTTTTAAAGAAATGTTAGGGCCCTTTACACCCTAACATATGACGAGCCTTACGGTAATTATTGATTAATTTTAAAAGAATGTGATGAGGGCTAATGACCATAGTAGTCGATGCCCGTATAAAACCTAAATAAAAAAAAAAATAATAACATGTCGATTCTGCCAGGAATACAATTGAATGCAGCGCATACATTTTTTTCCTCTTCATATTTACATCTTCTCTTAATATTTTTAATTTTTCCTTCTCAACATTTTCTTTCCCTTCATATTCATCTTCTTGTCGTTTTGTTGCATTTCTTGAGGTGTGCATTTCTTCATGTTATTTTTCTTTTTCCTGTATGATTGTTACCTTTTAATTTTTGATCATTCACCAAATAATCCAATAATAAAATAGAATATTTTACATCGTAAGCTCGAAATTAACATTTGTAACGAGTATACAGGAGTTCACTACCGGAATAGTTTATTATTAACCTTTATTTATACGAGACACCAGAAATCTGAAACTGATTATCAGCACTTCACGAAGATACGAATAATACTGATCTAGTAATACGAGTAAGAATGAGACTTTAACTCTATCCTAATATTTCATCTAAGATTGTTGAATTAATAATTGTATAAATATATGATGTGAAAAAAAACTAATATTTCAGCAATTGTGTAACAGTCCACTTTATTAAAGAATTGGAGGATCGTATGTCACTTTCAAATGAAATAAGTATAAATGAAGTGCACCAAAAAATGTGTATATATAATTCAATAGTCGTACAAGGAATTCATGTGGTTTAAGATGAAATTTTTTTTTTAATTTAGATTTTTATAATCATTTTTGTACATAGTTTTCTTATAATGTCTACTGATGATGATTGTTTAATAATCGCTATGTGTGCATCTACCCTTATATTTTATCCAATTTTTAACCTTTTCGGAGCGTAATAATGTTTTTTTTTCTTTTGTTAAGCACCCTTGCAGCAGTTGGAACCACCATCAGCCACTGCAAAGTGCCATGGCAGCAGATTAACTACCCCTCAAGGTCAGGTCCGGAAACTGGACCCCCGTCGGGATCTCTCCGACTCACTGCGCTTCTGGAGAGCCGAAGAGTCCCTCCTCTGGAGAGGTGCCTTTCCTGGCCCTAATACCTATCCCTACGGAGGGTCGAGTATGCGTTTCGCATACACGGCCCTCCCCCCGTGCCCGACCCTCTCACTCCTCGAGAGGCCCCCATGCGTCATCAGAAGTACCCCGATCCAGAACACTCTTGCTTGTGCTCCGGACCCGGGCATCCTCAACAATTGGGCTGCCTCCCTGGCCCTACACGTCGCCACGGTGCATCCCGTGAAGTGCACCACGTTTTATATTTTACACAATAGAATGAATCGGTGAAGGCTTGAAGGCTTAGAAAAATCCATTAATTTTTTTATCTCCAACTCTGGTAAACCGGGAGGTTTCAGTTTCGTTCTTCTAGTCTGCACCCCATTCCATTGCTTCCCTTTGCTTGATGACTAGCAGGCGGGAGACCAGCGTTGCTACCTCATTCCAATAACTCCTTCTCCGAAGCATGTGTTCTACTATGTTGTCTGGGGTGACCCACTCTAGACCCATGAGTCTCCGGAGTCCAACCCGTATTCTACAATGAAAAAACGTATGCTCTCGGGTATCATCTTCAGTACAGTATACAGAGGTTTGGGATATGGTAGTAATATTCATTACTACCATACTACATAATATCATTTCCTTGTATGCCTATAAAATTACACACATATATATATATATATATATATATATATATATATATATTTGTTTTAATGAAATGTACATAAAATTTTATTTCATTAATAACTTCTGATATTTTTTCATATACTTTTTTTTATTATTGAATTATTATTTATCATGAATTTTTTTTACAATCAGAGGTTAATAATTATTAATCAATTTATTTAAATTAAAAGAAAAAATAAGTTTAAAGAAAAGAGATGAGGTCTGATCCGAGCCGATGTGACCTTTTAAGATTCAATTATTTCATTAATTAAAATTTTAGTTGCCTATTAATCTGGACCAAATGAAAATAAATACCACATATGTTATATCGTTGAAAAGGTCTCAATGAGGGCTTAATAATGCAATCAATAAAAAGTTCAAAATCCAAATTATTTTGGGTTTTTTTTTTGGACACTTTTGGTTAAGAGGATTGCAATGAAAACGGGAAGGTGTACAACTAGATGTTACAACAGTACAAATCCAAACGTTCAACATCTTACGGCAATCGTTTTTGAGTTCTGCGTGATACATACGTACATACTGACGTCACGCCGAAACTAGTGAAAATGGATATTTCCTTTGATAACTGAAAACCGAAGTTTTTCGTGATATCAATACTTCCTTTATTTTGTACAAGGAAGTAAAACACATTTAAAAACAACATTTTTTATGATCAAGATAAAAATGAAGGGTTAAAAAATAATTATTAACATTATAGAATAGAATTAATTATAAAATATAAATGTATAGTTTTGTGAAATAAAGTAAACAAAAAATAGTAGAGCATGCGTGTTCGAACACGCATATATTTCTTACGTTCTCGCGTAGGAACGTAATTTAAAAAATCCTAAAATATTTAAAGAAAATATGCGATTATATATAATTAGATAGTAAACTGGTTGTACATAATAATAAATGGAATTCTGTTAAAATTATTTTAATTTTTTTTTATCCCTTTAACAAACAAGTTTTAGATTGTTGATTTAACAAAAATGAAACATATATTTCGTTTTAAAAAAATTTGATATATTTTAATTAGTGAAATAATTCTTTTACAGTTGAAAAAATAATAACTGACTGTATACTATGTCAATAATGGTATTTAACGGTTGTCACCGTGTAAGGAAATGAAATCTAAAAAAAAAATTACATAATACTTTCGTATATTTGGTAATTGGATAGTATGTTTAAAATTATTTAACTCTCATTCATAAATATGTCATTTAACATATAAATTTCTAAAACGTTTATATTAAGTAATTATCTATAATGTATAGTTTAATAGATGTATAGGCTAATTAAAGCAATGTAACTCAAATACTTTAAATAATAATAATAATAAAATTGCTACTTGTATCAACAAGATTCAAAATAGTTATACGAATACCATTACTGTTTTATTGAGATATACATTGTCTGAACTTTTTTTGAAAAAGATAAAACAGATGAGCTAAATTATGATTATTTTTTTGAAAGAGGGCATTAGGACAATTTAGAAAAAATTAATTTAAGATAGCGTCTCCGAATCATTTACTCGATGTAACAGATAAATATCTTGTAGTTGGTTTTCAGTTCAGTTACCGGTAAACAGATTTATAGCCTCTGAATGTAACTACATCTTTTTTCAATAGATGTGTTTCTTGGAAACACATGATTAATGGGTCATGTACAAGCATCAATACTCTAATATCTTCAATGCAGGACCTCTAACATTCCACTGGATGATGCTCATAAATAAAAATGTAGATCAAGGAATAAAGATAAATATATGGCAAAGTTAGTTGTAGGTGATTCAGTTTTCTTTTTCAAATTTTTGATTTTAAGGTAATCTGTTGCCCTGGGATCGGGCGGTTCTACAACCATATCCTCCAGTATACGTGGTGTTGGAGGGCGAGATTTTGATAACTGGGATGATGTGGACGACATCCCAGAGGAGATTGATATATGGGTTCTTTTTATTTGCCTTTATCAGCTCTGAAATGGTGGCTGTAATTGAGGCAACATGATCAGAGAGTATCTGAACAAGTTTTTTCAATTCATCGCAGGATCCACACTGCTGAGTACCTAGGTTTCCAGGAGTTTGCTTTGATGTAGCGGTGGCAAAGGATACATCTGGTTTAACCAGGTTCCTGGAGTTGATTGCCTTTTTGTATTCTCTGCTTGCCGATGGAAAAGAAATCTTCTACTCGGTAGAGATTCTGAGTGTTGCCTTTTCTTCTTTAAAAATTGGGCAATCTTGGTTGCTCATACAAGGTTCACATACAAGCTGTATGTGAACCGTTGCAGTTTGCACATTTTTCATCTTCTGTGCATTCACTGCCGTTGTAGCCTTCTTTCGCTCATCGAGCACAGATCTCCACTTTCGGGGAATATAATGTCATGTGCCCATATTCTTGGAATTTGAAACATCGCCGTTTTTTTTTTTTTAACCTCCGGAACTGCCGTTAGGTTCCGGAGGAATAACCCTCCGCCGTCGGTAAGGAATTAATGATCGCACTCGAACTTTTAGGTAACCTACTTTAATCCTTTCAGGAGGTAGCGGGAGACTGAAAGTCAGAATGAGGTAAGGTGTTGGTTCCTCCATTCCGCTCTGTCGTTTAGTTATACGCCTGACCTCTAAAACATCTTGAGATCGGAGTTCTTCAGCGATATCAGATACATTCATGTCTAATAGGTCTCGTCAAAAATTACGCCCCTGCTTGTATTTAGGGTTTTTTGGCATTCTGTATGTATATGTATACCATCAAAATTTGTCAGACGCAGCAGAAATCGACTCTGCTTCCATGTACGTCTCGATCAAAATTGATCCGTCACGCAATTTTTTGATATTCTTTGGGGAGCCACTTGAACCTGTTACTACTTTATTAGTTAAGAAAGGCGAGAAAAGATTTTGGTGAACAGATAATGTGCCCATGCCTCCTCATCGACGTCCGCGAACGCGGACGAGCGCCGGCTCCGCAGGAGGCTGACCCTTCCCCCCGTGTCATCCTTAAGAAGTTGGTTACGTTTCCCATTCCCGGAATTCTCTACCTTTGGCAATTAGTATTTCCTTGCTCTATTTCTCAGCATTTTCCCCTTCTTCTGGGCGTCTGAGCATGTATGTGATTATCGTTTCCGGTGTAATTCCTTTCATGTTGAACGTTCCTGTGTTAACTTCCCAGCGTGCGCACTGGAAGAAAGTATGATAGGGAGTATCCTGCAGTCCACAATACACACAATTCTGCCACTGTCTCCTGCCGAAACGATAAAGATACACACCAAAGTCTCCGTGGCTAGAGTGGATTTGGGAGAGGTGATAACCGACCTTCCCGTGCCCCCTCTCCAACTACGATTTCAGTCTGGGGATGAGGCGTCGTGTCCAGGCCGCCGTTCTCGTCTCCTCCCAGAGTTCTTGCCATTCATGGTTTAAAAGTATTGCTGCATCTCTTCTCGGAATCCCCTCGTAAGTTCTAATCCGTTGTCGGGCTATCAAATGTATTGGTGGTACCTCTGCAAGCACCCCAGTCAGTCATTTGCTTGACGTAGGTTACACTAGTAACTTAAAAAATTAAATTTTTTAAAATATTCATAATTTTCATTGAAATAAATTAATATTTAAAAATTTTGTTTGTATAAACGTTTAAAAATCGTTCACTTCTTTTTTCCTGATATTATAATTAGAGAATGAAGGAATCTAAGCAATAATAAATGCGATCAAATGATGAGATAATAAATTCTAAAACTAAAACGTCTGCTAAGTAAGAATTTTTTTGAGAAGATAATAAATGAATTATAATAAGTAAATGATAATGACATACAAAAAGAATGAGGAATAAGAATGGAATGTAATCTTGCAAAATTAAGAGAAAAAACTAACCGAGAAGGAAGCTAAGTTTTATTTAAATTTCTGGTCAAATAAAGTATAAATTGCGAAATATTAACCGAATAATATGAAATAAATATTTTCAATAAAATTTAAAATGTATTTTGAAAACAAAATACAACTTTACATTATTTTAAACAAGCAATAAAAATGTGCAGTATAATTTCTTGTACAAATGTAATCATGAAATACAATAAATAATTTACAATTTGAAAGGACATTTACTTGTATTAAGATATGAAATATTTATCGTTCTGGCAAATATTGAATGACAAGCCTCAAGGAAATTCTTTCCTTATTTTAACATAAAACATTTTAGATATAATGAACAATTTCCTTTCACTATAACAAACATTATTATAAATCTATCTGTCAAACGTAGTAATAATAAAGATAATAATAATTTGTAAACCTTTCAATTTGTAATAGAAACTTTACATATAATAATTTCATTTAATTACATAAAAATTACTATAGGAAAAACTTAAACAAAAGATTATAATAGGTCTCAACTTAGTAAAGTATCACATGGAATTACCAGTATGTTTTAAATAACGAATAAGTACGACTTAAAATTATTATTATATTTTTTAATTTAAAATATAAAAGCCTATCAGGAATTAAAAAATTAAATCGATTTATTCATTAAAAAATTATTTTTAAGGGAAAGTTATTCGTTAAAATGAGAGTGCAATTTATTAAAAGTATTTTAACTTTTAATATTTCATTGATAAAAATCCCATTTATCTTTTAAGGTTTACGGATAAAACTGAAATCATTATCACCTTTCGTAGTTATACAATTGCAACTACTGGGTTTACAGTCAAGAAATAACAGGACACGAAACACGTTTCTTAGCAAGAGGATAAGAAATTAAAAATCCTTATTAACATTTATTACAATCGAAGACCTACGAAATTCATCCTAACAATCATTTCTCAGCATAAAAAAATACTATAAATTAAAAAAAATCAATAATCATTATTATGATCATATTATGTTTCAATCGTAGGATACATTAAAAACGCTGGTTTAAACAAAAGAGTTATTGAACTTTCTTTGAATAATAGTTATAAAGTAGAATAATAGAAAAAAAAACAAATTTTAATGACCTTAAAAGTAATTATTGTTTCAAAAAGTAGTAAATTTTAACACAAATTTTACAAATAATAATTTTTTATTATACCAGTTAATTCGTCACGTATGTTGTACATTTAGTTTAACTTGGCATATATAATTCAAAATTTTTCTAAGTTTTAGATATGATTAAATCAATTGATTCTTTTACAATTTGTAGAGTTATAATGAGTTTACTTTCACATACATAATAAAAACATGTATTGTATCATATGTTTTCTGTTAGATACCATAGATAACTTGCTTAGGATAACGTAACGGAAATACTAGTACTCCCAAAACTGGCAAACAACTTTATGAAATAACAAGTTCTCATTCCAGGCTTATAAGGAAAAGTAAGGTGTAATTTCCTGTTACCTTCTTCATTGAACCGAATATAATAAATAACTATTATAATTCCAAAGTAAAGGTAGGTTGTAACTCAGCTGTACATGAAGATTAGTGTTAAAATGACACTAGTATTCTGTTAAAAGATTAATCGTAAGGTTGTGGTTAAAATTTTGTCTTGGTTATATCAAAGTAATACTATCTCTCTTTTGATGTCCATTCACTTGAGTGGTTACCCATTTTGTATCTTTTTCGTAGCAAACGGGATCCGATCAATGAGGTCCAGTTCTTTAAAAATAGAACCACTTATAGGGTATGTATATTCAATACATTTAATACAATACATATCCTACTAAGCAACAACTCAGATTACGGTAAAATTTTTTATAGCTTTTTCTGATGATATTACGCTAATTATTGAAATGGATACTAGAGCAGGCATAGATAACACCAGATGTAGGATACTTTTAAAATCATCTTTGACTGGGAAAGGGAAGAGCAAAGTTGCAATTCATACCTCAGTCAGTCAGTAAAAAACCAAAATCGCTCTTGTTGAGATGGGTTATTAAAATGAAAGGCACTGTCCTAACGTTTAATCATTTATAAGTAAAGCAACGAGGCAGAATTAAATTTCTTATTTGCCATTTTTAAACGTGACTTTCACACCCGCATACATGACTGTGACCCGTAAACATTACTGTGTTAACATATGTACGCGCGCCCGCACGAATAAACTATTTAGCCGTGTTGAAATCCTTATACATGCACGACCCGATTAAACAATTTAGTCGTGATTGAAAACATATGTATCAGCCTGCCCAAACAGTATCACAAAATAGACTTAAAAATTTCAAAACTGTTTACTGAACATTTCTAATAAACTGTTACATGAAGTAGATAAATTTCAAATAGTTTATTATATATTCTTTTAATATGTGAGCCGCTGAAACTGGTTTTCATTCTATGAATATATTATTTTATTTTTTTCTATCGCTGTAACAAGACTATATAGAATTAATAATACAAGAATATTAATATTATCAAGATAAAAATATAAATTCAAATATTTATTAAAAGGAAGAAGAACATTTAATGGGTTAACATTTTAATTTAATACACTATAAAACTACATTTTATTAAAAATGTTCATTTTGAACTACGATACTAACTAAAAAAAAAATTAATATTATTACAAATCGTAAAATTACGTTATAAACTTAATTGAAATACACATATAACGACTTAAACATAATCTAATTTTTTTTTTTTAAGCGGACATCAACAGTTCTACGGTCATTAGCTCGATGGAAATAGGTAGCGTATGAAAAAATGTCAGCCTGATTATCGTGATTCCAGACAAAATTCCGAGACCCTACTACTCAGCCATGGAGATCGGCAATAAATAAATATTAGATTTATATAGAAAGACTTTTGAGGTTAAGAACTTACTAATGTTTATTTTACACATTAAAATTTATTAGTTTACAAGTAATTTGAAAAAAAGAACTAATAAACGTTACATTCAACGCAACGCTATTAAAAAATTACTTTAAAATTTTATTACTAATGCAAACTTTATTACTATTTCTTTACTAATGCAGAGAGAATAAAAATTAAACAGACACTTTTCATGGTTTATAATACAATTTTGTTATATTTTCCTGGCATTTTTATTCTTACATAGTGGGAAAAAATGATACATGAGAAAATTTAAAAAATTTAATAAATTGATTTTTTTTCTTCTGCCATCTACCCAAAATAATCTTCCAAAAAATCTTGATTTTTCTACATTTGCTATGTCAAATGGAAAAAAAAATGAAAAAAAGTTCCATTGAAAGATGTGCAACCAATATAAAGTTAACTAAGATTTATTCTGCACCGGAAGAGGAAGAATTTCCCAACGATGGGGAGGGCGGAAGAGCCTAAGGGAGTAAACACTGAATGATAATCCTGCGAGTCTGGCAGCAGAGAGGTGGCAGCTGCACCACGCACAGTACTGGTAAGCATCCACTAGCCTCGGATCAGATCTGAATAATCGGCGAAGGAAACCGGAAATGTCAAAATTAAAAAGGTTTTAACGGATTATGGACACAGTTAAGTTAAGATAAAAATTGTAGTAATTACACAGACTTAAATGAAGCTTCCAGGTACTAAATATGTGGGTGATTACCTTATGCTGTATAGTGGGGTTCAGAGTAAGGAGGTAGCCATATATGTTGACAGGAACTGAGCTTCAAGAATTAAAGTTTATAAATTTGCGAGTGATTGTATTATCACAGTGTGTATAACATGACACAGTGTGTAAAACCTGATAGAGGTTACTTCTCAGTTCTTGGTGTGTATGCTCCGGAAGATAGTATAGACAATAGGAAACAAGAAGAAACTAATGATTTTTATGTGCAGTTGCAGGATTTAATTGATGGTATTAATGTAAATGATAATCTTTTTCTGATGGGAGATTTGAATGGCAGAATGTTTATCAAGACTACAATTAATCGGAATGGAGCCAAAATAACAGATTTTGTCACTTTTAACCAGTTGAAAATCATAAATTCTTCTTCAGAAAGCGAGATATCCATAAGTTAACGTGTTCACCTAGAGGTAGATATATATAATAAATCGATCATAAATTATATCAGTGCCAATCGGAGATTGGGGAAACAGTTTCGTGATGTAAGTTTTTCGAAGTTTCGCATGAATTCAGATAATTTTTTTGTATTAGGGAAGATTGATTTACATGCTCGATGGTATCATTCATCGGATACTGCCGCACAGAAAAAGTGTAGTAGCAAAGAAGCTTTCAAAGTTATTGCGTGGTGAGGATGTGGAACGTTTGTTCCAAGATAGATTAACATCCATATTAAGAATTGTCCCTACCAAAGAAGATGTAGATAGAGAATGGGAAAGTATAGAGAAGTCTTTAAAACAAGCTGTCTATGAAGTTCTTGGAAGTTATAATTGACGAAACAAAAAAAAAGTCTACAAGGGTGGAATGATGAAATTCAAGAAGCTATTTCTAAGAAGCAAAAGGCTTATATTAAGGGTTGATAATCTCACGCAACAGAAAAGGAATGATTACAAAAGAGTAAGGAATTATGTTAAACTCATTGGTAAACAAGTTCATCAAAGCTCTTGGGAATGATTAATTGCTAACTTTGAACATGATCTGTATGGCAGTCAGGAGCTCGCATATAGATTTTTAAGGTCAGTGGTACAAACACAAAGAGAACGTGTATGAATAAATTTTTTGTCACAGGAGGAGTGGATAAAGCATTAGATGGGTCTTTGGTATGACGAAGCTTCTCCCAATTCGAAATTTATTGACTTCTCTGACTGTCATGATGATATCATCATGTATGAGATTTAGAAAGCCATTAAGAGTCTAAAAAATTGGAAAGCAGAGATGGTGTAAATGCAAACATTATAAAATATGGTGGCTTGTTCTTACATTTGAGGTTATTACACTTTTACATGTGTTGGAAGAAACACTGAATGCCACAGGCCTGTGCTTCTTCAAAAATAATTTCTGTTTATAAGGATTAAAATTACAGCCAGGAAATTATCGAGGGAATAATCTTCATAATGGTGCTCATAAATGTTAGGCCTTTATTTTGAATCAGCGCTTGCTAGCAATAGTTGACTGTTTGATTGGCGAAGAGCAAATGGGTTTTCACCGAGGTCGGTCGAGTATAAATGCAGTTTTTGTTTTATCCCAAGTGTTAGAAAAGCATCGCGAATAAGACTATGAATGTATGTTTACACAACCGTAGTGATTTCTTACGATGGAAATAAAAAAACGGGAAAATTAAAGATCAATAAAGGAGTGCGACAAAGTTTTCCATGTCTTCGACACGTTTTACTATTTATGTGGATAAAATCTTAAAGATTTGGAAACATTAGATCGACTCAGGAATTAGGCTTTGTGAACTTAAATTTTTTATTGTATGCAGTCAACACCGTAATTGTTTTTGATAGAGAGGATAAGTTACAACTTGAAATTTATATCCTAAATCAAACAAGTAAACAGCTGGGTATGAAAATCCCGCATGCGAGATCAAAGATTATGGCTTTTAAAGGTAAATGGCCAGTACACTCAAAAATAATCTTGGAAGGGCAGATCTTTGAACAAGTAGTAGTTTTTACTTATCTTGGTTGTAATCTGTCATACGACAGAAATACAGATGTCGATAAGAAACTAAACCGATTTGGAGGAGTCTGTGGTTTAATACCAGGACGTTAAGGAAATAGACCAGACAAAAGACTCAGTTAAGTTTCTACTAAACAATGGCTGTGCCTATTCTTACTTATGGCAGTGAAGTGTGGGTTTTGCGAAGTTGGGATGTGTCATGTATTCAGACTACTGACATGAGGTTTTTGAGAGCGGTCAAAGGATGTATTCGAGTAAACCGAATAAGGAACTAGGAGATAAGAAGACAGCAAAGTGTGATGCACTATTGGGTATATTAAAGGAATATCGTAAATATGGAGTGATCAACTTGGTGCGTATGCCGCTTTGTAGACTTCCTCCACAAGTATGGAGATACAGATCGAGGAAAAGAAGAGATAAAGGGTGCCCATGAAAGCGATGGATGAAAAAACAATCCAATGAACCTAATCCATGACGGATGATGATGATTATTTAAACTTTTATAGCTACCCCAACCCAAGTATTGCCCGAAAAGTATTTTTTTGAGGTTATTTGCACTATGCCTAGGAAGACATAAAAAAAAAAAAATCGGTTAAAAAATAGGTAATGAATGAATAGTAGGTTGTTTTTAGATTTTTGGGGATTTAGGAGAATGGTGAAGGAAAAGTTTTTTAAAATGGTAAGACAAGCATGCACTCATATACTAAGGTTCATAAAAAAAGTTAGCTTATATTTGCAAATTTTTGAGAAAATTGTTCCCCAAATTCTCCCCACCCCGAATTATGAGAATGGAGAAGCAAATATTTCTTAAAATGGTAAGATAAGCATGCACGTATATACTAAGCTTTATAAAAAAAGTTAGGTTATATTTGCAAATTTTTGAGAAAATTGTTCCCCAAATTCCCCCCACCTTCTCTAGATATTGACTACAAAATTTAACCAACAAATTGCCTCGTATACACGAGTCTCTGTGCCAAATTTCACCGAAATCAGATTACCTAGTTAAACGATATTAAATTTCAAATACGCCTACACCAGTACATATATACGAGCAATACCTTTCTCCCTTTTTTGTTTTTTTGGATCTTTTGGTCATGAAACGTCGAGAAGTGCAAAAAAAACCCACACCGCATTTTTTGACCGATTACCATACTTTTCTTCTTGTGGCAAGCTGTATAGCAATGGTTTCAGGAAAGTAAAGAAAGTATTATTTGTAATTACAATAATTAATATTGTTTTTCAGATAATGTTTTACTGCTGTTGTTGACATCAATATCGATTATTATGACGTTCTAGCAATATGGGCGTTACTTTTTCGGAAAAAAAAATGTTAATGTTTTCCAAAACAAACTCTTGTTACTATCGTGCAACAATATTTCGGAACAAATATGATAAACGACAACCAACAAAGGAACCAATCTATGATTAGAAAAGTAATAAAAGAAGCAAAATGTGTACTGACCGTTCTTTTTTCACAAACTTATAATAACTGAAGTGTTATGGTTGAAGCCTCTGCTCGAGTAAGACCAAGAAAATTTCATTTTTGTAAAAGATATAGTTCACTGGAACGTACATGTTTCAAATTATGTGGATGAACATCTTTCAAGAAGTCAGATAATCGATTCAACTGACCACTACACGTTTTGATAAGTTGGCATCTAAGAAGTCCAAACTTTATGCCTTGTATGAGATACAAAGGACGTATCTTTTATGAGATTATATAAAATACAAAAAAAATAAAGGGAAATCCTTTATTTAAACATCTTCCTGTTGATGTAGATGATTCGAATTTTTCACATTATTCCAAAATTATTTGGTAATAACCAGTATAATTTTTAAATTATTTTGTTGTATTTTGAAAATAATAGGTGTATTAATACTTAAAAACAATAATAATTAATTAATACTAAATTATTAAATAATAATTAATTAAGAAATAATAATTAATACTTTAAAGTATTACGTGTATTATTTGGAAATACAATTTAAAATAACTTTGTTTAACGGAATAATTTTACCAAAAGTTATAGAATTGTTTGCTAGTAGCAGATTAGTGAACCTTTTTTATTCTCCCCTCCCCTGGGTCGGACCTCCAATAAAGCATTGTACAAACCAGGAGAAGCAGCTCACTCTAGTGGTAGTCTAGAGTGCGGAACAAGGAAAAAACCGGAAAGGAACCAAGGTTTCCATCTTTATTAATAAAATTTTTTCTTTACTTTCTTTCATTCTTTTACCTTACTTTTATTTTCTTTTACTTATCGGGTAATCTTTCTTTTATTTTCTTTTGCTTATCGGGGAAGGCAAGACTTCACCTATTTTGTACCTAAGGGGCCGGGACTGGGTCAGGTCTCTTCTACTCTCTCTCTTCACCGCTTATTTGTTTGTGTACGTGTGAATGTGCATGGGTATGTTTGTTCGTGCCCATCCCTGCAGGCAGGGACGTACGGCGACTCAGCATGGGGCTGTCTCTCTCCCCCAGCTCCTCCGTGTTTGCGTAAGTGTGTACTAGCCAAAGGTTTGGAAGTACTGGTGCGTCATCATTGCCGTCCATCCCCGCAAGCAGGGACGCACAACGACTCAGCAGAAGGCTGTCCTTCCCCCCCCCCCTCGATTCCGCAAGAAGTCTATTTCACTCGTCGTCCAGTTACTTCTAGATCTTTTGTTGGATGTTAGATCATCAAACCCATTGGATAAGTCCTAGTATCCAAGACGCCTGTCCTAGTCTCCTTGTACTTGATAACAAGCCTAGCAAATCCCTCAGTTTTTTACCAATTTTGAGGGGACTCCAGCATGTATTTGATCAGTTCGTCTGGCGAGAGGTTCTCAATACCACCTCCGGCTGGCCCATTTGGGACGTCCCAAATGCGTCCACCTCCGGCTGGCCCATTTGGGACATTCAAAAATGAAGTGCTTCACAGTATCTTCCGCGGGACAGTGGGCGCACCGTGGGGAATCCCGACGTCCAAATCGATGCAGGTAGGCATTGGTGCATCCATGTCCTATCAGTAACTGAAAGACTAATTAGCCCACCTTACCGTGTTTTCCGTTTATCCACAACTGCAAGTCAACAATGAGGCGTCTGGTCCAGCCTGCCGTTGGTCCCAAGCGCCATCTATCGCTCCATTCAGTTTAAATGATTTATTTAGCCTCCTCCCTACTAACACCCACGTAGTGGAGAGAACGTTCTCTAATTAATAGATGGAATGGAGCAACGCCAGCCAGTACGCATAGAGCCGCGTAGCTCGTCTTTCTATAAGCTGAGACTACCTGAAGTAGCATCTTTCGATGTTTGCTGACCAGCCTGCTAAGATTTCGCTTGATAGCGACGGTTTTGCCCCCGATTGGAGAGGCACACGGCATAATTGAAGTGATTGACGTAATTATCACCCTCCGTTTTAAGGCCCTGGGAGCACCTAGTGAAGTAATAAGTCGACCTAAGGATCAAAATAATGATTCCGCTTTGTCGCACACGTGCAGAACATGTCCCGTGTAACTCGTGTTACGATAGATTATTACTTCTAGGTATTAAACACAATCAACCCTCGGTATTTGTGTTCCTTCAATATATAGGTTATTAGGTCCGATTCTGCGTCGGCCAGTCAATGTGATGAGCTGCGACTTCTCCGGGGCGAGCTTCAAGCCATGATCCCCCAGCCAAATCACAATTGAAATAAGGGCCAACTTGCCCAGCTCCGCGACCTCAGACCGTCCGAACCGCCGATCCTCAGCGCTAAGTCGTCGGCTTACACTATCAGTCTGCACATGCCGGCAGTTGGAGACAGTTGCCCGTCAATTGTATCAATATGAGAACGGCGATTGCGGAAATATTGTGAGATTTGCCGAAGCAGGTAAGAGCTTTTTCCTGTTTTTTTAAGGCGTCTATGGCCACGTCCCAAGGAATCGAACCGAAGGCGTTTCTGATGTCCAACAAAACAACCGCCGGGATACCGCGGGTTCACTGAGTTTCAGATTTGACCTCAGTTGCCCATTCCAGCACATTGCCAATAGCCATGATAGTGAAACGGCCCTTTCGGAAACCATACTAATATGGGTGCAAGCCCTCA
Source organism: Zanna intricata (assembly GCA_010016005.3). NCBI lineage: Eukaryota > Metazoa > Arthropoda > Insecta > Hemiptera > Fulgoridae > Zanna > Zanna intricata. The sequence continues at coordinate 28,582 of JAAAKQ030472766.1, read as the reverse complement.
CCGTCGTCCAACGCAGCAACCAGACAGGTTGAAGATCGCTCTCTCCAAGACCAGGTAAGAGCTTTCAGGAGACATAGAGGCCTGAATTCCCGACCAACTGTTGTATCTCCGCGCTTAGGGATAAACACCATTCTGGACTCCTTCCAGCAGTCGGGGAAGATCCCAGCCTCAAACTGATCATTAAGAAGTTGAATGAAGATGCCGGGTGTTTTGCTCATCAGTCCCTTCAGAACAGAAACCAGAATGTCGTCCGGTCTCGGACTGCTAGTATTTCTCAGGCCAGTGATGGCATGTGCAACTTCGTTCATGGTAAGGCGTCTTCTTTCAAAGATATCGACCGGGTCGATGTGAGCTTCCTCGCATGGGAATAGTCGTTCCATAGCAGCGGTGGCTCATCCCCTGAGAGCAGGTGAAGCCTGGGGCCGAGTCTTTTTGTTACAATCTTGTTGTCGCAGCCCCAGGGGTCATTTTCAAGCACTTCACATAGTGCCTTCCAACTATTTTTTATCCTGTTTGATTTCATAGTTGAGAGTTCTGCAAGCAAGTCTATAGACATCCGTGACCGCCTCAGCGTTAATGCTGCCCTGCCTTCGGAGCCGTTGCGCCAATCGTCTTTTATGTTGAACGGCACGGCGGAGCTTGCTTATATGCTCGCTCCACCAGTACACCGGCTTACGACCAACATTGAGTCTCTGGGATCTGCCCATCTCTTCGCGGATAATACGCTGGAATGCTTCTGGCGTGACGTTGACGTGATGTAACCTAACAGTTACTGTATCCAAAAAGTCATCAACCTGACGACTGGACAGTCTGGGTGGGGAGCGGGCTTGAGCTTGTTGTTGAGATTAGTGAACCTGGTTCAAGTTTAAGCCAATTCATTCATAGTATTCTCCCATTAGGGCAGATCCTACACGTATGTTGCTATCCATCTTGTTTTAGCCTCTGCTAACTTCTTTAGTTCAGTATATTTTCCCTTTTCCATAATCCCATTCTAATTTGAAATCTATTTCCTCCTCTTGCTTTCCTTCCATTCACCAAGCCTTAGTCCATTTAAGACAATAGGCTCTTATATCAAAACATGAATCTTTAATGAAAAATAGATAATTGCATTTTTTTTATTATTTTCAATAGAAAATTCATACCATTTTCAATAGAATATTCATATTTTAAAGGCTAATTAGTTAATTGAATAATAGAATTGTTTATTCAATTTTAGATGGGTAAATGAACAATTAATGTTTAAATGTATTAAATTTTAATATTTTTTTTTATAATGATGAAAAGTATACCGGTACGATAGAAATTACAAAGTTTTTATAAGGAGAAAAACTGAGTCATTTTTCCTTTTTTGTTTTTTTTTTACCACTTTCTATTTTATAATAAAATCATTTTTTACTTTATGGCGATTTTTTAGGTTTTAAGAATTTTCAAAACAAGCTTATTTAAACATTTTTTTTTTATTTAGTATTTTTTATTCATTAAAATTAATGTCGATCTCCGTGGCTGAGTAGGTAGAATCTCAACATTTCGTGAGGTCACCGGTTTGAATCCCCCGGTTACTCATAACATCTTTTCATACGCTACCAACTATATTTCCACCAGGCCCATAGCTCTTGATGCCCCTCTCTTTCATAACAAAAAAAATATAACTAAAAAAATTAATTAATAAATAATAATAATTGATATTCTGGCATAAAGAAATCTAATTTAGCATAAGCCAATTTTTTGAATTAAAAAAAACTATGTAATTGCACGAGTATAATTTTATATTCATTTTTGCATCCATTAGAAATTTTAATAAGTTATCTATTAGATAAAAAATTAATAATATATTTTTAAAATTATTATCATTATTATTATTACCACTATATTCATTTTATATTTCAATGGATTACAAGTGAAGAAATTCATGAAATAACATCTAAAAATAAAAATTAATAATTTTTAATATATTTTAAAAAGGCCGCAGCGGGTAACAACACATACTGTCACGTTGCACCTTCTTTCGATCATTATTTATATTGCCAAGTTCACACTTTCACAAGCAATAGTAAGGCGCGATCAATTGACCAGCCGACGTCATCATATATATATATATATAAAATAGTAATAATAATAATAACAATAACAATCTAACAGATTAATGTAACGAACCCATTTTGCAAACCATGTTTTGCGCATTTCATGTTGGACGTGAATAAATGATAATCATAAACAAATTTTTTGTTATTCTCATATTACGTAAATTTTACAAAAATCGTAAATAAATAAATTATTCAAGAATTATTTTCGTAATATATTATTCAAAATTAGGTTGCGTAGAATAAATTAATTAAGTTTTAATTATTTTTATTGCTTTTATATTCGTTAAAAATTTTAATCTATTTCATAATTTGTTTTTATTTCTACATGTCTTTCATAATTTTTTTTTTTTGGTCATGAGATTACGAAATGAAATATGGAAAAAAATATTTCTTGTTTTAGATGATAAATTTACCTCATAAATTTGAATTATGCATATGGTGATCGAGTTAATATTCTGGAAATATCAGATGAAAGACTAAAATGTTACTCTACTACCATGGTGATTAGTATTATATTTTAACAAAAAAATTGGTTTCAGATTTTCTTTGTTGTTTTTTTTTTTAACCTCCTACATAAAATAATATTGTTGATTTTGATAATAAAATCCAGGTGTTTAAACTTTTAATTTTAATTTTAAATTAACTATAACTTATCTTGGATGAGAATTTCCAGAATTGATTTAAGGGTAGAATAAAAAAAATACAGTTTAGGTTCTGCGCATATATTTCCTTATTTTCCGCTCGACAGCGCCAATACCAAAGATTGCGATTTCTGAACAAAAATCATTCTGTATCTTAGTTTGCTAGATATGAATTTGTAGTTACAGTTCAACGTACATTCTGTAGAAAGTACAACTGTGATATCTGAATTTCAAATAACATTCGTCGATGATATAATCGCTTTGAAACGATCGGATGTCTGTGTAAAGGAAGAGTACGGAACGTCCTAGGGTGTTTGAAGAAGATGTTAAAGTGTCATGGAGTCTTTCCTGTGCATTAAAAATTTGTTAGGGAGACTGGACAAGAACTAGCAATTCCGGTGATGACAGTGTCGAGTGTTTAATATGCGTTTGGAGCTTACTGTCTACACTGGACGTGTCGACTTCCCGATAGATATGTTGCAGCATGAATTGACTTGATCGTATTTAATGATTAGTTAACATTTCATCTTAGTACAAAAGTTAATAAACGTAATGTTCGTATCTGGGGGGGTCAGAAAATTCAAAAGGAAATCTTACAATACACAATGTATTCTCCAAAATTAAATTTTTTCTGTGCAATCCTGGTGTCGAATTTTACGTGCCGTTATTTTTCGTTGAAGCAAGCGAAACAGAAGTTACTTATTTGGATTTGCGTGTACATGGCTATTTCGTGAACTGCAAGATGGAAGAAAAACTTTTATTCGCAGCAAGACAAGGGGCCTCTTCACCGACGTAACTATGTACGGGATGGGTTTCTTCCTCGCCCGCTTAATCGGTCGGTTTGGATCCTATAACGGAGCTTATTTACGATGACCTCCTATAACATCCGATAGTACTCTATGAATTTCTTTTCTTTTGGAATTTTAGAAATGATCTTGTGTAACGTGTCTCCGCTACCTACCGCTATTACCTATTTTCATTTTCTGATTTCGAATTCACAAAATTTTTTGTTTTGAAGGTTTCTCAAAAAAATTGGTTTTCTAAATGTCTATTTAGTTTTATTTCTCAGGAACGGTTTATCAAATCTAATTGTAATCTGTTATGTTATCTTGTATGTATATTAAAGAAAAAATGATATATTCCAAATAAGGTTCGATTTATCTAATACATAGACGTTATCATTAAACTGGACTTATCATTAAACAAGTGAGAAATAGTTTTAATTTAAAAAAAATAATAATGTAATTGATATTAAATATACCAATAGAAAGAAATAAAACTTAATTCTAAAATCAAAAACAAAAATTGTTTGTTAAATAATGGAAAAAGTTATATTATAAACCGGTATAATTTTATTTAATATATTTTTATTTTCAATTAGCATCATCCGTTATGATTCGCGCGCGCGCACACACACACACACACACAATAAGAGTATAGTACTTCAAAAATTGGAAATAGTTATTTACTAATTATACGTGGGCAATTTCTCTCAATGTTACCCCTACTCACAATTTCGGGTAAACTACATTAATCTAATGAATAAAAACATTGAAGTAAAAATAAAATATGATAATATAACAAAAATATAAAACTTTGAGAACGCTCTGAGGATTCACGGTATCTAAGAACATAAATTCCTGTAGGTCTAAAAGGTTTTCTTTCTATAAGACCTCACCGATTTAGGCGTTATGACAATATTAATAAAAAATTGAATTCGAATGACGGCCAATTACGAATATGCGCATGGCTTATCCTGATGGAACGTATTAGTTCAGGATAAAAAAATCTCCACCGGGCTGGTCCTGTGGTTAACGCGACATCCCAAATCAGCTGATTTCGAAAACGAGAGTTCTAAAGTTCAATTCCTAGTAAAGATGGTTTTTATTATACGGATTTGGATACTAGATCGTGGATACCGCTGTTCTTAGGTGGTAGGGTTTCAATTAACCACACTTCTCAGGAGTGGTCGACCTAAGACTGTATAAGAGTAACACTTCATTCACATTCATACATATCATCCTCTGAAGTAATACCTTACGATATTTCCGGAGGCTAAACAGAAAAAAAAGAAAGGATATAAAAATCTACCGAAAGCTACTTTATTCGCATGAGGATAAATTCTCGCGGTCACCACCAGATAGATAATGACTTAAATTCAGTAAACACATAATAACTTTCTGAAGAAATCGATACCGATAGACAAAGATCGAAAAGATAATTTGTATCGATGTAGAAAACGAATTAAATTAAGTTAAAAAAGTTCTAGGTAATTTATTTAGACTTTTTTTTAATTTTATTTATTATTTATATATCAATGATATTGGTGAGGTTTGAACTGTGGTAAACGATCCGGAGGATCATAAGTAAGCAACAGTTAAGATTTTTTAATGATTGGTTCAGTAGTTTTCACGGTTTTCGGGAACACAACGAAAAAACGTCTCTTTATATAGTAGTGAAATTTGGTGTGAAGATATCCGAGTTCATGTTGTATTTAAATTTTATTAGATTAATGATATTTTGAAACTAATTTGGATCGCGTTTTATTTTATTTTTATAATGATTTGATTTAAATCCTATGATTTAAACTTAATTAAAGCAATAATTAATCTAATTTCTGTTGGTAAACTAGAAGCCAATTGGAACATCAGAGTGCTCTCATTTTGCCCATACGTTTAAATTAGTAATTCAATAAAAGGTCCCTCCACCATTTATTTGTGAAAAGACAAAAATAGTTTTATATTTAAACTTATTTTAATACATAATTAAAAGAAATTAAAAATAAATCATCCCACCTCACCGATTTATGTGAATAAATGAATATTCAATATGATTTAAAACTTTAAAAATTAAGAAAATTTTTAACTTTTCCCTTTTCCTTTTTAACTTGTCCGAAAATCGCAGAAAGGGTTTTTCTTTACATAATTTTTATTTTCCCAGTGAATATATCTAGAATAACTTAGTTAAGTCGAAAGTTTGATAATCATTTAAAAGAAAGGGATGTCTGGGTTTATTTTTGCAAATAATTACTTTTTAGGATCTAATTAGTTCATCAAGAACAAATGTATATATATGTGTGTGTGTGTGAGTGAGCGAGCGAGCGTGTGCGTGCGTGTACATAAGTATGTCACACTACTTTTGGCCTTATATCACAGAAATGAACAAACAGATTTTCCTCAAATTTAACTCAAATATTTCCTCCATATAAGGGACATTGATATTATCATGTTTTTTTTTTTTGTTATAATTTGTCAAGGGGGATGATATCCTGAAAAAAACTATTTCGATTTTCTTCAGAAAAATTTTGTTATCTATAAAAAAAAATTTGTTATCTATAATGCATATATATATATTTTAAAATAGATCTGTTGTGGACACCACATCAGACAACACTTTTGGACACCACTTTTGGTTCAACAGATTGCAATCAAAAGGGTGGTGCACAATTAGATGTTACAACAGACCTAAATCCAAAATTTCAACATTCCATAGGTAATAGTTTTTGAGTTATGCGAGATTCATACGTACATACGTCACGCCGAAATTAGGAAAAATGGATTCAAGGATGGTCAAAATAGATATTTCCGTTGAATTCTGAAAACGGAAATTTTTCGCGATTACAATACTTATTTGTTCTTCGTACAAGGAATTAAAAATAAAAAAATCAACCCTCCCTCTGCAAATACTGAAATATATATTTTTCTTTTGTTATTTTGTAATATCTCCTTTCGGTTTAAATGTTTTTCAAAAATTTTCTCAGAGTTTATACTTCATGTGTAGAGCTAATATAAACTTTTTTTAGAATTATTGATCCCGGATCTGTAATACAGAAAAGTTTTTGAAAATTCTATTTTTCTTATTTTAGCTTTTATTGAAGGGGGTGTTAAGATTTAGAGAAAGTTCACTTGACAAATTTTGCTAGGCTTACCCTATGTATGAATATTTTTACAAAACGTTTTTCTTAAAATTTTTTTCCTAAGGAAAAAAAATATATATAATATATATACTTTGGTGTATATAATATATATGCACCATTAAAAAATAATTACTCAGTTTTTTGTTTATTAGCCTGTTACTCGTAAGTTTGTGTGTATGTTTATGTGCGCGCGCGCGAGCGCGTATGTCTGTTACCATTTTTCTCAAAAACTACTGGACCGATTTCGAAGCGAATTTTTGTATTATATAGGTATCACTTCAGAACTGGTTCTTAGAATAGTTTTACGGTTATAGGACACCACGAGGCGCTGCAGTAGATACATTTATATTTCAAAAACAGCTTTTGAATGTTTTTAAGTCTTTCTAACTCAAGTAAAGCTACATTATTATGCGGATTATTAAATAATTTGCGCTGGTCTAAATCACATATGACGTTTCTTTGGTCGTAGTTTTTAAAACTTTTTTATTTTATGTCTTCTTTTAATACTTGGCTAGAAGATTTTTGTCTTGATAAGATTTATAAAATGATTTTTGTCATACATTTTTTATTTTTTTGACTTACATAAATCATTAATTTTCCTGGATGGTTCATTAACTCGTTTGAAATACTTTCAACATTAGAGAGTGGTTGTAATAACTTCGACTTGTTTTAATATAATTAAAATACAATCAACCTAATTCTGAGTATTTCTAAACGAAGTTTTCAGTATTTATATGTAAAAAAAAGTAATAATAATCGTAATTACAAGCTTCATATAAGCTGTAATTTATCCACTTTATGGATTTTAGTATTAGCTAATGAATATTGATTTTGTACGTAATTCATAATGCTCATAATGTAGTAATAATTTCTTAGAATATTAATAGTAATTTTGTATTCATACGGTTTCATATATTGGTTATTGCTAATATTTTTCATAAATTTCTTGTTTAAATCGCATCTATCTTGTTTTCATGGGTGCTTTATAAATACGTATAATAAGCATTTTATTTACATGAATGTTAAGTAGTAAAATAAATAACAATAATTATTATTACTACCAATAATAATAAAACTTAGCGGTGCTTATATAAAATTTATATACGAGTTCATAAATGTTTAAATTCTTTAAGACTAAAAATTAACTATGTTATTATACTTCATACGAATTACTTAAAATATTTTATACTTAAAAAGGGAATACAAGGAGATTAATAATAAACTTATTAATTACACAAGAAAATTACATTATATTTTACGTTAGTTATGTTTAAATTAAATTTATATCAAATAAAAAAAAAGTAAAATAGAAAACTGATTAAAAGAATTTCACGAGAGATCAAGAAATACCTTCTTATTTTGAAGTCATACTTGTTAGTCACTTCAATCACATATTTACTACGTGCTGCTGTAAATGATACTAAAACAGAATACAAATATTCTAATGTCAGTACCATTAGAAATCTATATAATATAAGTCACCTGGTGTAAACAAGAAGTTTTAATTTATTTCTTTTCTAGACAAATTATAATCATTCTAATAAGGTTTTAATAAAATATATGGATCAAACTGAACTAGAAGCGTTATAATTATAAATTACCATCAGAATCTGAAATTTAAATGTTTCAAGAATAATTTATATATCTGGCTTGATACTGTTTTTCTTCTGTATAATAAAACAGATTTTTAATGTTGCGTTTTTATTATTAAAACCTAGGAAACCGTATTTGTTACGAGTGTTAGGAATAAATCAAAATAATAATGACAAAAGATGACAAAACCAGGATAAAAGTGGCTTATTATAGAACTCTAAGAACACGGAATATTAAAAAGCTAAAATTTGTAAATGTAGAATACCTTATTTCCGCTATTTTGTTTGCCAAATTATTAAATTCAAAATTAACTTTAGCACCAAATAGTGTAATTAAACTTTTTTCTTTTATTTTTTTTTTTATTAAAACCTATCCAGTGTATATTCTTATTAGTATATACAAAAGCACATATACACAAGTAGATCGGAACTGAATAGACCATTTAACGATTCTCCTAACTAGTGAAACGCCTTAGAAAATAATTTTCTTTTTTGCATTGTGTATTTCACAATCGAATTTAAATTTACCGGCATCATAAGTAAATTTGGAAAAAAAAAATTACATGCATAGAGAGCTTTCCATTAAAATCGCTCAGAGAACGGTATATATATCTTATGCAGTATACATAAATACATACTAAACATAAATAAGTATATTCAAAGATGAGTCCAAAAAACGCTGATCAAATTCTAAAATTCAAAACACAGATAAAATACAAAAAAAAAAAAAAAATATAATAATAATAAACTGGTTGTTTCAGATACAATTTTAACGGTGTAAAACTTTAAAAATATTTTAATGTTGGCTTCCATATCAATCCATGTTTATCCAATGTTTATCCAATGTATTCATAATCAGTAGTATTATACGCATTGAATAAGATAAAAACCGACAAACGTTGCATAACTTTCCGACGAAGTTATGGACATCGTACCTCACCACCACGTTGAGCAATTATAACCAAAATTAAATGGCACCAAAGTGACATATTGATTTAATGGAATCACGTAATTAGTGCGATGTACAATTAGTACCAAACACAATCATAAAGTATCTTTCCTACCTGAAGAGCATTAAATTATTATTAAAAATTTTGATATACGAGACGCATCATATTCATCAACGCCCCATGAATAAAAGCATCGTATCATATTTTATCCAGATCGGTCCATCTAGTTTGAAGATTAAAAAAAAAATAATAAAAATAAAAATATAAAATAATGGCCAACTATATACATCTTTCCGAAATTATTCAATGCTAAAATTATGTTTTTACTTAAATTTCAAGAACTAAAAAAACTTCTACGTGCAGAGGATCTTATACACTATATTACTAACTATGTAGTTCAATTATGTTGCTAGGAAAGTAAAAAAAATAAAAAAAATAGATTTTTGTATCAATGAAATCGGTTCAGCAATTCAACCTCTTCTGAATTTTAAATAAATACCTATATAATGAAATAAATAAACTTTTCTGGTTGTAGGTGAGTAAATTAAAATAATAACAAATAAATAAAATTTCGATAAAAAAAATATACGGCTTTGTTAAAAAAAAAAAAAAAAAAAATTAAAGTGAAACTACTACAAGCTTTTTTTCGCAAAAATTTCATAATCGACTCGCCCAAATCGAGGTTATTATCATTGTTTTTTTTCTTTTTCGTGAGTAATCAAATTATACGATTTCAATTGTCAAGGGCATTAATATGATTTGATATACCTACCCAAAAGTTTTTTTAAAGTTATTTATTTTAAATAAATCACTAACTTGACCTTCATTAAATATATATATAAACCAATAACAACTAATATAATTCAAAAAAAAAAGTAAAATTCTATGATCAAATATACCCTTCTCGTAGAAAAAAAAAACACAAGCATTTTCTAACCTTGCCTGACAAGAATCAAACGTAACTACTTCACTAATTCGCGAATTAGTTAATAAAATGATCTTGACAAATAAATTATTTAATAGTACGTAGTACGATTTATTTCAGATAAAGTTTATTATTTATACATGAATAAAATATATGCCTACTGTTTATGACGAATTTGAAAAAAAAACTTAATAACTTTAGTAACCGATAAATACTACGTAAGGCAAAAGGTTGTGTACCTCCAAGCAATTTATTGGGAGACACAGATCATTATCTGACATGGTACCGCAGGTATCATAATGAAAAGATTGTGTGTAATTTGACATAAGATCAGTCTAATATCAGATTTAAATTCTGATTCTGATTGCAGATCACATCAAAAGAAATAGAATAGACGTTCTTCTAAAATACAAGCATCAAATTCTAAGATTAATAGGTAAAATAAGCAGTGAAATGGTTTCACCTTACTCTTTTTACTGAACCGATTGTAATGTTGTATATAAGAATTTCAATCCCTACAGATGCAGCTATCATTCAACCCTATATAAAAAAATTAATTTTTTTTTTTTTTTTACCACACGGAAGAATTGTAATAAAAAAAATCTATTGTGGACACCACATGAATTCCTTGTACAAAAATCCAAAAATAATACGATTCTAAATTATAATTTTCAATTAATATTAAAATAATCAGATGTTTAACCAAATCTATTACATATACACATATATAATAATTCCTCATTCTCTCTTTATCTGTTTAGTCTCCGGAACTACCGTAAGGTAGTTCATTACTTCATTACTTCATTACTTCAGAGGATGAATGAGGATAATGTGTATGAACGTGAATGAAGGTGAATGAAGTGTAGTCTTGTACAATCTCAGGTCGACCACTCCTGAGAAGTGTGGTTAATTGAAATCCAACCACCAATGAATACGGGTATCCACGATCTAGTTTTCAAATCCGTATAAAAATTGTTATCTTTACTAGGATGTAATAATTCCTATTAAAGTACAAATACACATTCTTTAAACTACATAAAATTTTATTTCCCTAAAAATTTCTGATTTTTCTCTTTTTTTTATTGTTATTATTGAATTATTATTTATAGTAAACATTTTTTTTTTACAATCGCGGATTAATAATTATTAATATTTTAAATTAAAAGAATGTTAATAAAAAAAAGGGAGATGAAGGGAAGGCACATCGGATAAAAAAATGAACCGAACCGATGTGCCTTCCCTTATCAGATCTAAATATTTCATTAATTAAAATTTTATTTGTCTATAACTCTGAAATCAGTGAAAATAAGTACCATTTATGATATATCACTGAAAAGCTCTTAATGATGAAAATAGGACTTACTGCAGTGTTAAGAGAAAGTCCAAAGTCCAAATTTTTGGGGATTTTGGGTTTTTTTTTTGGATACTTTTGATTCAGCCGATTGCATTCAAAATGGGAAGTGTACAACTAAATCTTACGACAGTTCAAAATTTCAACATCTGCGACTAATAGTTTTTGAGTTATGCGAGATATATACGTACGTACGTACATACGTACAGACGTCACGCCGAAACTGGTCAAAATGGATTCAGGGACGTCAAAACGGATATTTCCGATCACAATACTTTCTTTACTTCGTACAAGGAAGTAAAAATTATTACTCTTAGAAAAAAAAAAAAAATAGAGAGAAAAATTAGACTGGAACATCCTTTATCTCAGTTGAAAATGTATATATATATATATATAACATTAATGAAAACTTTTATAAATTTATTAATATACTGATTATTACAAGAATATTTGAATCGAAAAATAACGTGTCCAAAATTTGCTTACTTGGTTGTTTGTATTCTTTGATAAGAATTATACGTTTTAACTGTTTAATTTGTATATGTAATAGAGGAACATATTAATAACAATAAAAAAAAAAAAAAAACAGCTCCGCCCAAATTTAAGTTAATTTCTAAAGTTTTAATAAAATCTATCCAGGTCATAATAAAGATTAGAAAACGTTTAATATTTTTCATTCCTGTTCTTTTATAATAATAAAAAAACATTGTGTTTATTCTTACTCCATATATACATATATGTTGCAAATAATGGAATTATTATGATGCCAATATGTTAATTTTTTTTTACAGTTTTCATTTAAAAAAAAAAAAAAAATTAAGGCCATAATTTAAATAGTATTTCTTAACAGATATTATTTAAGTGCTAATAACATTAATGTTTTATTAGAAAATTTATTTTAATATAAAAAAAAATAAATAAATAAAATAAAGTACAAGGTAGTTAATAATTACTTTTAACATTAGAATATATATGAATAACAAAAGTAATAAGAATTATAAAAAAATTTTCGATTAATATCCAAACATAAAAGAAGAGTTGAATAATTAAAAAAATTATACTTAGTATAATATGAGAAAACTGAAAAAATAAAAATACGATTAGCAACGGTTAAGACAGCATTTAATGTAAAGAAACTATTACGTAATAAGTTGAAGTTTGATTAAAATAAATGTCTTCTGAAATGTTATTGTTGGGAGTGTATTGCTCTACGGCAAGGATTCTCAACCCATTAAGCTCCATGACTCCCAAAAAATAAAAAAAGATGTATAATAAATAATTCGCGACTCCCTAACCACAACCTAAAGAAACCTAAGCCGATGGGTATAAAAGTGCATGTATAAAGTAGATAAACATGAGCAATTCACAGGTTCTAACTTTATATACACGTGCTCCCAGCAGTTTGGTTTGCTTGCATAATATTCGCTGTAAGAGCGTAATTTTTGAACATGCATATGATACGTTTGAACACGTAGTGCTCTAAGCAGTATAAAAGAGGCGTACGAAATTGCAGAACGTCAGTTTGGTTTCGAATGCAAAGCGTGCGTGTGCCGTTATTTAAGTTTATAAAAGCGCAGATTCATTGAAAATAATAATAATAATTGTTCTTTTTTTTAATCAGATTCTTATGCGAAATGGATAGATTTGAGAAAAAATGAAGTGGATCTACATCCAATGAATCGATTAGTAAAAAGACAAGATTGTACCATTACACTTATTTACATCATGGTTTTACCTGACTGGATGGAAAGCAGCTGTGCTCGTTTGCTTTCAAGTTCTTTTTAATGAAAGCATGAAGCCTTCAAAATACAAAATCAAATTCGATACTTGGAAACTAAACATCCTTATTGTAAAAGCAAACCTTTGGAATTTTTCGAAAGAAAATTATATACTATAGGAAATAAACAAGCTTCTATTTTTAATTCATACCTTACTGATAAAACTGCAATTGAAGCATCTTATCACGTAGTATTAAAAGTATCTAAGGTCTCTAAACCCCATACAATTGTAGAAAACCTCATATTGTCTGTTGCAATCGATATGGTCAGCATTTTAATAAGCTGGAAGAAGAAAAAAAATTGAAAAAAAAATTCCGTCTTCTATCGAGACAGTATCAAGACTAACTGATGTCATTCCTGCCGATGTTCGCGATCAGATAATTCAGTAAGTGAATTTTTTGGTGTGGATGAATCAAATCAACAGATTAAGTTTCAAACATTTCTTATTCTTTATTACTTTGTGAGTCATGAGTGCAATAGAGGCAAAACGATAAAAAAAAAATATGTTGTTTTGCCAATTAACACCTGGTCATGCAACATGTCAATGTCTTTTTTATGGTTTTTATGAAGCTATAAAAACTATAACATAGATTTGACAAAATGTATTGCAGGATGTAGTTATGGTGCAAAGGCGAAAACAGGAAAGAGCAATGGATTTCTGAAAAAAAGTTAAAAGATTATCTTATGCCAAAGTGGAATGAACGCACTGTTTGTTTTACAGACATACCCTTTTATAAAAAATATACCGAAAAATCTCGAATGAATTATTTGCAAAGCTGTAATATTGGTTAATTTTGTTAAAAGTCGACCATTACAGAATAGGCTGTTGCCGTTTGAACTACGCGAAGAAATGGGCGAAAAGAAGAAATCTCTTCTTAGACGGTACATTTCCCTGTAGACGGTACATGGTTATTGCGGTGGAAACTGATAACCCGATTATTGGAATTTTGAGATGAATTAATAATATTTTTCCAGAGTAAAAAAACGCCACTCTCAGTGGATTTACAGAATAATAAGTACATGTTGTTGTTGTTGATGGCTTACTTATCTGATGTATTTTAGCATTTAAACGACTGAATGTGAATTTTCAAGGACGTGATGAAAATATTTTATCAATGAAAAAATTGATAATTTCATTAAGAAGCTTGATAACTATTACTCGCCTTCAAAACAAAAATGTTGATTTGTTTCCACTCAACTCCGATCGAAATTGAAGAAAATTTGGACACCACATTTTTATTTTGTTTTCCTTTTTCTCCTCTCCCCTGGCCGGACCCACAATTAAGCATTGCTCAGCCCAGGGAAGTGTCCAAATACTCAAAAAGGTCTCCCTGTCTACCGGCAGCATACTGCCGGTCCGACCGTCGGTCGGATCTTTTATTTTAATACCTGCCTCTAACTTTTCGGATAGGGTGACCAGGCCCAACTATGTCGTCCCTGGGCTCTACCCAAAAAGCCGGGTCTCGATTTAACAGGTTAAGGGTGACGGAGTCCCCGTGTCTCATCATCGCTGCCATCTAAGCAAAACTAAACGAACGACGACTCCGCAGAGGGCTGTCCGTTTCCCTCTCGCAACCCAATCATCCCTTACCTTGCGTTGCAATATTTGTGTCACTTAACAAGACACCGCCCTGAACTATTCAGCACTAGAGAGCATGCAAGATATAATGGTATCTGTATTAAGTGGTCCAGTTACCTGCGCACAGATGCTTCGTTCAACCATCCACCGTCGACACTGGAATACCACATGATGAGAAGAATCGTTGTCCCTGCAGTACAAACGTTCGGAGGTTGATGCTCTCTTCCGCCCAAACAGATTGAGGGCACCACAGTTTGGATAGAATGAAAATTCATTTGCGTGAGCTAAATATTAAATTGGCGGAGTATTCCCCGAAACATAAAAATGATTTCTCGAAGAGATGTTTACTGAATCCAATTAGTGAAAACTTTGGTACAGCTGCCAATTTACCAGTGAGAACCACAACCAGCTTATCAAAATGTCTTTCGATAAAACATTACAATTACAATTCAAATTTGAAGATTTAAATACGGTTTGGCTTGATGGTCGAAATGAATATGGAAATTTATTTACAGAATCATTGAAAATATTAATCTCTTTCGTCATGGCTTACCTCTATGAAAAGGTTTTTTTTTTGTCTACGGTTGCGTAGAATAACTAAATATCGGAATCGTCGTTTATCACTTGAAAACAGTTTGCTTTTGTGCGTGTTTCTCATGTAGACAACGAATAGAGAAAATTTTAAATGAAAAATAAACGCAGTCTTGTCAATAATTTACTTTATTTACACATAAATGTACATATATATTTATAATAAATGTTTTTTTTCCTTCTGAAATAATTTCATTATTGTTTACGTGTAAAGTTGTAGGCTAATTTTGCGACCCTCCTTTCATATCACTACGACTTCAAGGTTGAGAAACGCTGCTCTACAGTATATTCTCGTCTACTTATATTTTTTTCTTCACTTCAATTTTTCCATGTTGTTAGCATCCATACAGACGTGAAACATGGATGCTAAGAAAATAAATAATGGAAAAACTGGAAATATTTAAAAGATGGGAGTGGTGGGAAGTTGGAGAAGTGGGTAGAATGAAAAATTAAAAAAGTTAGGAGATTAGTAAAAGTATTTTTAAAAAGAATAAATTTCAGAAAGTTTAATAGATAATTTTTTAAATTATAATGTAGTGTGAAAAACAGAAGTAATAAACCTGACCTCCGTGGCTGAAGAGGTAGCGTCTCGAGATTTAGTGTGGAGGTACCCCAGGTTCGAATCCCGGTCAGGTATGCCACATTTTATACCATACCACGTTCCAGTGAGCTAATGACCATAGCTGCTGATGGGCGCTGTTTCATAAAAATAACAAAAGAAAAACAAAGAAATAAAAACTTATTAAGATAAATCTGTTTACTACGTTGATAAACATCTACTCCCCCTAAATATCTGTAGAATTTCAAGTAATTTCAAGGACGGATGATGCTTTTAAGTTGACATAATTGTTTATTTGAGATGTACTGAACATAAATATAATAGATGTAAGCATCGTCAGTTGTAGTCAAAATTTTTGACTAAATTTTATTCCTCTTGAAGCTATAATGTTATTTTTTTTGATCCCTTATTTATATTCCTTCAAGTATTGGTAACATAGAGAAACGTAACCACCTCTGTATTAAATAGATTGTCAATGAGACAACTCAACATCCATGTTGACAAATAATTAATAAAACCTTTTATAACACAAAATAAAAATGTGTGATTTGACAATGTGTAAAACCTATTATTAAAAAAGGGATACATTTTGACGCTAAAGATAATAGACTTGAAAAGAAATTTGGTAAATGATTTTATATTATATAACTAAGTGTTAATAATTAAATATATACATGTTCCTTAAAATACCGAAATAATTATTCTGGAATGTATTTTAGTTTGTCTAAACTATGACAAATCGATGTTGCGAAAGGCTAATCTTTTATTTATTTTTTGTTATACGTGTTAGAGACATATTTATTATCTAATTTATTTCACGTTTTCGTGTTGCATATATTTTATTTACAGATAAAAAATTCGTGATAAAAACTGTTTAATTTCACTGCAACAATTTTTCCTTTTAAAAGTTACTGTCAGGTTATATTTTCGAAATATAATATTGTTAAAATGATAAATTAAAAAAAAAAAAAATACGTTTAGCCTAATTTAATATTAATGATATACGATACTGTTATTCACGCAAGCTTAAAAATAAAAATAAAATTAGTTTTATAAAAAAAAAACAACTTTTATTACGTAAATATATATTTTAGTATTTATTTCCTATGTTAAATGTGACAGTGTCTAGGTAAATTTCGAATTTTGATTTCTTTTTTAAAAAGTTCTCTATTACATACAACACATTAGAAAGGTTAGATATACTCGTACTACTCTATGTATGATTGAAGTAACTATCCTAATATTTTCTCGAGCGGATCAAAGGAAACTAGTAAAACCTAGATCAGAACAGGATCAGAGAATAAAAAATTGAAAATAGAATAAAATACAATTACAAAATAAAATAAAAAAAGTAAATATTTTATTCACTCGTGCCGGCCTCCGTGGCGCGAGTGGTAGCGTCTCGGCCTTTCATCCGAAGGTCCTGGGTTTGAATCCCGGTCAGGCGTGGCATTTTTTATACGCTACATTTCCATATCCCACGCACAAGCTTCAAGCTTATGTGAAGATGTCAACCATAAAAAAAAATGTGATTAGATAAAGAAGCAAATATAGTAAGGATCAGACAATGCAGAACGTATACTCCTTGAAAATAATATAAACAACAAAAAACGAATCATTAGGATAAATAGGATTACATAGTACACTGCGTTAATCCTACCTGAAATTCTGTACGGAGCAGAATGCATGAGACTAAATTGAAAAATTGAACAAAATAGAAATTCGCGAGAGAAAGATACCTGAACTAAGGAAAAAGGATGAGATTAGGAAAATTCGGGAAACAATGAACTTTACGTCAACCAGACAGAATCACACACGTATACAAAAATGAAGACTAACCTTTTATAGATATTCGATAAATAAAGAGCCATAACAAACTAATCGAGGATTTTTGATAAATGTGATGGAGACAAAACTATGTCAGGTGCTTTAAACAAATCAAAAGTAGAAGAACTCAGAATTGCAGGCGTGAAACATACAGATATAGAGTATAGAAACATACTGAGAAAGGAGGTACGAGTTAATGCAAACAGAGCAGGTTAGAGCAGAGAGGTTAGTTATAAAAAATGTTTAGAAGAGAGAAAGAAACAACAAAGAGAGAAAGAAAATGAAGGAGAATTGGAAGAGTAGAAGATCGACCAGTAATTAACAATTAAACGTGATCCTTTAAAGCCCGGTGACAGAAAAAATATTAAATGTACATTAATTATTCTAAACATAACGCACATCCCGTGCAAGAGTGTCACATCTCAAAATCTACTATTTTTGAGGAACGTAAAAATAAGTTGAAAATTAGGTATTTATTTGAGCAACAAGGTAATGTTTGTTTCGTATTATGAAAATGTGTTGTCTAATCTATGTGAGAGCTAAAAAAATGCATATAAATGATCTAATGTTTGATAAAAGAGAGTCTAAATTAACCTCTTTTTTACCTATTACACTCTTCTTCGAAATTCACTAGAGATTATTTGAGTTATGTGGTTTTAGTCACTGCGTTGTGGTATAGTTTATTACGCAATAAAATAAATATCCAACTCTTTGTTTTATGATTTTTAAATGATATAAAAATACAAAAGTAAAAAATCCAAGTTGCTGTTATTACAATTTTGATTCAATTAAAATTTACCCTTTAATACTACGTGAACCATTGTAAACGTAAATCAATTTTCTAAATTATCGTAGTGGTTAAAACTACACTCAGTCTATAACATTAATTACTAAATTCCTAAATATAGTGGAATGTTATTGTAGTATTTTTAAAATTCTATTCATTACAAAATACGTAATTTTCTTCATCACTGCTGTATTTGAATCTAAAACAAAGGTTGCATTGATTTTTTCATGGAATATAAAAATATATATTAAATATATCAATATACATATGATACGTACCAGAAAGTATCTTTTTTCCTTTGTACGTACTTTCATAATCGCAATGCAAAACAGCGAGAGTTTATACGCTCTCAGTTAAATCCATAGTCATCTGCTTATGAAGGTAATGACTCCTAATCTTCAGTATGGAATTTATGTTCCCGAATGCAATTCTTAATTTCATTGTCCACTTTTCGATGATTGGATGTTTCCACGCACAGAAAAACAGAGCCTGTTCGTAGTCGCTTCTTTATTATACAGTAATGTTGATTACTCTATTAATAATGTCCAAAGTCGCTTTAAAAAAATATTTAAAAACACTAATTCTACTATCATTAACTGAAGTAGTGAGCATTATTTAGTTGTTTTTTAGTTTTTTCATATATCTATATTTAGATTATTTCCAAATATCTACAAATAAAGTCACGTTTACAATTTATATCAGGTATGGAATCGTAGTCATTAAAAATACGTTGCCTTAGGACTTGATAAATTTTTTCATAGCTTTTTATCTTGCATTTACTGGGGTCTGTTATGTTTTTTGCTTCAATTCTCTTTTATGTTCTAACTGGTACATATTCTTTGTCTGAACTGCGAAGAAAAACGTCTTCGCAATTCAGAAAAACTTGATGGTTGACGAAGTCGTTTTCGGGAATTATTCTTTTTACTATTTTATTCTACAATCGTTTCGGTAACCACCGGAGTTTTTGGTAAATTATCATTATTTTCATAAAATTGACGGTTGAGATTGAATATCTGTTTGTGTATCACTTTCATTACACGAATCAAAATCAGAGCACAAGGATGAACACGAGCTTAATCTAAATCGTAAATTTTACGAAAAATTCCTCTTCTTCTCAAACCTGTAGAAATACTCGCTGGATTAAGATTCACTTCAAATGTTGAGGTCAAAGCTGAGACAAACACTTATTTTGTACAGCCGTATTATTTTGAGTTTGTAGAGCCAAATCGTTTAATACTAAGAGTATTAAAAGGTTGGAAAGTCGCTAGTCTTAATGTATTTAACTGTTTGGTATGAAAAATAGAAATAATAATCTCTAAAAAATCTTGTGTTTTATTTGTCAGGCCAAGAAATTTCCAAACAGCCCTCAAAAGCTAATTTCGGTACAGACACATAAATTCTGATTTATATATATGGAAAACAGATTTATGTTCTAATAATTAACTGTAATAATTATTAAGTAACGATTAATATTATTTGTAAAAGTTATAATTGAAACAGAAAGTTTACAGAGTTGTTATAAATGATTTTAACGAACACCTGACAATGCAGTTTATACTAGAGTATAACGTAGAATAAACAATCAATCTATTGCCTGTAATATTCTTGTTGTGTATTTCCTTCGGTCATTCCAGATGCATTGCTATGCAGGTAATGGATAGTCTATGCAATTATTAGCGACTGCAATTCAATGCAACGGTTAAATGTTTATTGACCTAAGTGGTAGTTGTCAGTTATTTTACCCTTTTCTGATTTAATGGTATATATTTCATTCTTTGTAATATATTTTACCATTTATTTTCATATGAACGAATTTCATTATTTTATTTCTTATATTCTTATAATGAATACCATTTACGGTATCATATGCTATATCATTTTTTTTTTTTATTACGTAACATATAAAATTTAACTAGACATTATCCTACACAATAACATACTATATGCATCAATAAGTGTTATTATGTGCCAACAATTAATCCCGTTAAAAAATATATAATTATTTATTTCATCAGAAGATTAAAAACAAAAATTGACTTAAGTTCACATTATTTTATAACTGTTTATTCCAAGAAAAATATTATTGGGAGTCTAAAAAGTATTGACTCTTTGCCCAAGAGATATCGTTAGCGTATTCTCGCCAAAATCGAGGAAGGCCGCCATGTAAGCAGTCATATCGCCAGTGATGTAAACATCCATCACCAAACAGCGTTAAACCGTTTTCAGAGAGCTGGATACAAAAGAAACTCGAAGTTCGGATGCAGCATGATCTGACTCAATAAAGTTTACTTAATCGAATTTCTTTCTGCGAATCTCTTTTGAAAGGTAATGAAATCAAGCCGTTCATGAATCGGTTAAATCGCAAGTGAGAAAAGTGGATAACCTACGACAATCAATGTGCGAAAATATCGTGGTGAACCAAGGAGAACCTCGACTGTCTCGGCAAAGACCACCCTGACGTCCAGGAAGGTTATGTTGTGCATTTGGTGACATTGTGTAACACAAGCTGCTGCCGCCAGGCAGAACGATAAACTCAGTCTTATACTGTCGAAGATTAGGACGAATTGTATTTACCAATTCAAAAGAAACAGCCTGAATTGGTAAATAGAAAGGGTGTCTTATACAACGCTGACAACGCCAGATTGCGTACATATTTAACGACCGACCCTTCAGAGACTGAGACTTTGATTGGGAGGTTTAATAGATCCACTTAGCCTGGACCTGCCTCCGTGAGACTATCATTTAATTCGGTCTTAGCAGAACTCTCGGTATGGTGTTAAGGTAGTTTCAAAAGAGGCCTGTGGAAACCACTTGTTACTTTTTTTTGATTGGAAACCACATTAATTTCACAGCGACAGGATTATGGTATTGCCGGAAAAATGGTAGAAAGTCATCGACAAAATATTGCGAATATGTGATCTGGTAATGTTATTTTCCAATAACTATAGATGTCTCCAAAGGCTCAATAATACTTTTTAGACAACCTAATGTATGTGCGTAAATTAACGTATATGCTCAATTTTAAGAATGCATTATATTTACTTAAAATTTACCATAATTTGGTAATCTAATCGAACAATTATATTCCAAATGTATATTTTCTTCCTTACGTCAAAGATTTTCCTTAAAAAAGTATGAATTTTATTCGATGACTCATCGAATGGATGAAAAGAAGTTTTGTATTGGAGCTGTTGTATTCAAACTGTCTATTACTAATGATTCTATTACATATAAACTTCTTTAAGGAATTAAAGCAGATTTCTCTGTTTATCGATTTTATTCTCGCTTTGGAGTTCCTCTGTTTAAAGACTGTTTCTTTCACGCTATTTATCTCTTTAACTTATCCTTTAATTGTTTAATCTTAGTGTCTAGATTTGGGATTAAAGGTTACTGTATCGTACATAATCTGTTAATAATTGTTTAACAATTAATGTATATTTAGTATTCATATGATTTGGTGCAGGTAGCTCTGGTGTCTATAAAACAATACGTAGCCATTTACATACACAGTGATTTAGGAGGAAATGGAAATAATTTAGCAACTGATTATAGAGATTGAAATAAGGATTCATAGACATATTTGTTTTGAAATGATTTTCTTATCCAGTTACAGCTAGCGAAATACTTGGCCTAAATTTCAGTTTCTTCAATGAAATGAAAATATATGTTGAGCATTACAAACTTGCGGACTGCGACCTTATATGTTATGAAAGTTCAACACCTCCAACTTGGTGACCATCAGAGAATATTGCAATTTTGTCAATGGGTTAAAAGTAATTACCTCTTATTCCATTCATAATATTTTCGGATGAAGGTACTTTTGTCTCTAATGACATAAACAATACACGGAATCGCATCAGTGGTCTGAAGAAAATCCATATCCTGTAGTCGAATCAAATTTTCGGCACCGATTTTTTTCGGTATACATATGGTATAGTATGATAATAACTCAATTAATCGGCCCTTTCATACTACAACAATGTAAAACGAGGAAAAATTATCGGGAATTTCTTATAGTGCATGAAAATTTCTCATCGGGGAAACGAATTAAAATGTAGTAGTATCAACTTGATGGAACACTAACACATTTCACGAATGAAGTAAGAACTCTTAGTTGAAAATTTATATATACACTAAATATATCGATTTGTTTATACATATAAATGTAAATGTACTGGACAGAGAGGACCAGTAAATTGGTTACCTTGATTGCCGGACCTTACTCCCTTACATTACTTTTTGTGGGGATCGATGAAATGCGAGGTATACAAGCAAAAAGTAGGCACAAGTGATGAAATGATGAACTGATCGCTCGCATTCTCAATGGTGCTGCTCTCATCAAGGAACGCGAAGATACCCTTAGGTAGGTGACAGAAATAGTAAGGAAACGAATTGAAAAGTGTATCGATGTCAATGATGGAATTTTCGAAAATTATAGTAAATTAATAAAGTATAAACCACAGTGAGTATTTTTACTTTCCCGTCTAGATAACGCTATAAAAGAGCTACACCTCTAGAAGGGAAAGTATTGTAATCGGTCCAATTTAGAAATATGCGGTTTTGACCGGATATTGACGTTTTAACACCTAAGGAATCCAAAAAAACCGGATGGAAATTTTCCGGATGTTACTGCTCTTATGTACTTATGTGTGTGTTTTCGGTGTTGTCCTTTTAATAAATTTATATTTCTAGAACTACTAAACTGATTTTGACATAACTTGATCAGATTACTTCTACGAATGAGGCATTGATGCACAAAATTTTCAATTTAAAACGTCAAGTCGATGAGGCTGTAGAGAAAAGTCATCCTTAATATCTCGAGATTTCGCCTAATTAAGGCCATAGTTTTCTTAGACGTATTTGTAACAATTAAAAAATAACAATATTTCAAAAACCGTTTTGCAAAATCGCACCCCAACCCCAAAAAATGCTCTACACCACTGCTATGTTGGGACCTCACATATGAGCAATAGAATTAAATAAACGAATAATATTTAAAGTATAAAAAAGTAACTCTGTCAGACTGGGTCTCGAACTTGATCGCCCGGTTGACTCGGTATCTGGTGCATTAAGCCTCGCGGCTATACCAGTCTTTCGACCGTACAAGCGAATTTTGTTGTTTGTAAATTGTGAAATTACATTAGTTTAGTTAGTGCCGATGTCACCGCTAGTACCAGCACACCCGCGCGAATTAAGTACGGTATGCGTGTGCGATTTAGTAAGAATCGTAAAATTAAATAAACTAAAAATATTTTATTTAAATAAAATTATAAATATTTTAAATTAAGTTGTCTGTGTATGTGTATGTAAGTCGTGCATCAGAAACAAGCCACAGTTGTAGGACTTTCCTGAGTGCAATAATTCAATTGCCATTATTATTATTATTTTTTTATAGGTAAATGAATAACGTATCCTTACCAAAATATAATATTTAATTTTTTAAGGAATTTTCCTTTTAATTTAGAGTCATTTTTTAAACTAATTTTTTGTTTATGTGTTTTAATGCTTTCATGTAGTTTATATATATATATATATACATATTTTTTTTTTTAATTATTATTTTTATAATTATGTTGGATAAATCTGGTTTATTATAAAAGGAAATTTATAATATTGTCAATATGATTTTTATAGAATCAACTGATTTTCCTGTGTTTATGTCATCCCCAACACTGTATTTTATACTATTTAAAAGTAAATTATAAGAATATATTTATAATCAAAAATTATATTTACATTTTTTAACATATACATTTATAGATATATAATCAATCACAATAACATTGTTTTATTTTTTCCTAATCTGTACAATGCAATGTGTTCAACTACTAAATAATAAGCAACTCTTCCACGGCCCAGTGAGATGAGGATGATAGCTATGAGATGTAGTCTTCTACAGATTCAGGCCGACAATTCCTGAAACGTGAGACAATTCCCATCCACAAAAGGACTCTGACTAGCACTCAAATCCGTATAAATCAACTAACTTTAATTAGGATTTAAACCTCAAAATCTTCGACTTCGAAAATCAGCAGTTAAACAACAGATTTGCGAAGACGAGTTAACCACTAGACTATCCCGGAGGGAAAAATAATAATATAAATTGATATTTGATAAAAAAATAACGAAAATTTAAATTTATATCAAAGGAAATTTTCTTATTCTTCTACATTAGTATTTTGAAGTAGTCTCCTGGAGGTACACATAACACACTAGTTAAACAGTTTCTTCCAATCCTCAAAATATCTGTCAAAAAACATATTTTGATACCATCTAACGTTCATTTAACGAGTTTTTCTTTATTTTATCTACCATCGAAAATGATGTTCTTCTGCTATTCTATTAATCAGTGGGAACAAGAAAGAGTTGCATGGTGAAATGTCTGAAGAATACGTAGATTGATGCATCAATAATATTTTTGGCTAAATTGTTACAAATTAATAATAAAGTAGGAGCTGAAGCGATATCTTGGTACAAAATTCAAGAAGGGTTTTCCCACCATTGTATCTTTTGCTTAGAATAGAATCAAGTTAGCGGTGTAAAACTCCTTACTAATACTGTTTGTTTACATTATAATCTTGAGATACAATTCTTACTGGATCGATAAAACAATTAGATGAACCTTAACAGTCGATCAAACTCACCGTATTTTTGGTGGTCTTAGAAGCTTTCATTGGGTAATTGGACTTATGTTTCAATATTATACCCATTTATTCACATTTCTTCATCTGTTACGTTCGACTAATCCTGATTCATCATCGATGTCAGCTTGCGACATTTCTGCGATACTTTTGTTTAAAATTCAACGATTTTATAGCAAAAAAATTCGCTTTGGCGAATTTTATAAATAAAATTGTTTTACACAGGCCATAAGACATTCCTATCTATTTAGCTATTCATATCTCTATTAGGACTTCAACGAATAAAGTGATCACAAGTCTTTATTTATTATTTGTTTTATTTATTATTTGCTTTATTTATTATTTACGAATTAATTCACCACAGAAAGTTACAAAGCAGCTTATGCGTGGGATACGAAAATGGACATATGTAGCATATGAAAGACATCATGCCTGACCGGGATTCGAACCCTGGACCTCCGGATGAAAGACCAAGACGCTAATACTCCACCACGGAGGTAAATATTACAA
Organism: Zanna intricata; assembly: GCA_010016005.3. Lineage (NCBI taxonomy): Eukaryota > Metazoa > Arthropoda > Insecta > Hemiptera > Fulgoridae > Zanna > Zanna intricata. Next base: position 2,851 of record JAAAKQ030472766.1, on the reverse strand, counting down.
ATCCTCTATTTTATCGTTTTCAAACAAAACAAATCACCGTTGGTAATAGAATTCATCCTAATTATTCGGCTGCAAAATCTGGAATATGCGTCTAACATGGCTGAAAATATTTTTTTATCAAATCTTGTATATTTTTATACAAAATCTAAAACACTTTCTCCAGTCAAAAATGTAATGGGTTCTCAACTGTAAGCAAGATAAAAAAAAATTTTCGAAAATAGATAATAATTACCTGGCAGGTTCTCTGGGAGAACTCCACAGTGGCGGGCTGGACTAGTAAATCAATGCCCAATATAAGAAAGTAGCTCGGGAGGAGACATGGGGAGGTAGACATCTACTCTCCCAGTTTCTCTCAGGCATGAAAATTTCAATGCCTATGTGTATAGATTCAGGCGAAAAGCGTGGCAGAACTGTCATCACTGTGGAGATATCAACACAGTGGAGGACACGTTCTTTGGTTGCACAAGATGGCTGCTGTTCAGAATAAAGGCAGGACTGGAGCACGTGACGCCGGAAGGCATCGTCCCCAAAATGCTCAGCGGTATAGAGGGTTGGAACACAATGAAAAGCTGGGTACCAAAAACCCCTAATCGAGAAAGATGAAGAAGATCGAGTATGGGATAATAGCTGATGCGGCTTTTCGAGGAACCGGATGACGGCGTCGGGGGGGGAGGTACAGCCCTCTTCTGAGTCGCAGCGAGTCCCTGCTTGCGGGATGGGCGGCGATGAGAACGCATGGGAACTCCCGAACCTTTGACGTAGAACACTCACACATACACCGAGGAATTGTCCCGAGGAAGAGGGACAGCCTCCTGCTGAGTCGCCGCGCGTTCCTGTTTGCGGGGATTGGCGGCGATGAGGATGCAAGAGAACTTCTGAACCTCTGGCGTCAACACGTATATGCACACACCCACACAAAAAAAATTATTCGGGGCAACAAGAGAAAACCCTAAGATCCAACAACAAGAAGAACAAGAGAATAAGAACATGAGAAGAAAATCCGGCTCTATCGGTTGGACATTCCACCCCGAGACTGAGTCTTGCTTACTTGCGGGTCCGGTCTCGGGGTGGTGGAGAGCAGTGAGGGAAGTTTAGTTGGTAGGGAGCAGGTTATTATACGCATTTAACTTTCATCCTATTATACGCATTTATCTTTGTAGAACCTACTTAGCCTGCTAAGCGGGCTAGCTCGAGATGTTACTGTCTCGGGTTTCGAGTCCGACACTTCCCCTTGAAGACCCCATGGAGAGTACGTAACTGGTATTCGTTCGCAGCTCATCGAAAAAAAGAAGATAATTACCTCAACCGAATTCGTTAAAAAATTTTAAATGTTTCAAATCTTAACTTGCCAAAGAAATTCTTAATTAAAACGTTATTTTAAATTCTTGTATCTACTGTTGAATAACGTATGTATTTATAAAAGAAATCGATTTAAAAAAATCATGCAACTACCTTGATGTGCCTGAAATTCAATCAACAAAGGACAACTTCTTCAGAAATTTTATTTTACCTTAGTTTATTAATAACCGACAACCACTCATTCTGCATGATATAGTTTTCATTATACGTTATATTAAATGTATAATATTGAATACTTGAGACGAAGAATGAATACACACCATAATTGGAAACAAAAAAAAAAGCAGCACTTATAGAAATTCTCCTACTAAGATTTTCCATTAAAAAAGATTTAATCAATCAATAACTAATACATGTCAATGTCACAATTATAAATTCATGCCAACGCCTATTCGCCTATTTATAATATAGAATATTATACATACACAAATAGATATGTAGGCCAATTGATAAAATGTAGGAGTGGCATAGAAATGCTTTCTATGGAATTATAAAAAAAAAAAAGACGGAAATAGTCACCTACCTGGTTGGAAGCCTTTATCCGATTTAACGAAGGATATTTTTGAAAAAATCATTTATTAAAATCATTATTAGCAAATAATATAATTTAATATTACGGGAAATTTTGTTAAAACAACATTTAGAACCTAAAAAAAGAAAATAATAACAACCAGGAAATGAGTGAACAGGTAAAGGGTCAAAAGAATTAGAAACATTATGGATATTTCAAACATTCTTGAATATTTCTGTATATAATTAACAATGAGTAACAGGATTATCAACTGGTAGAGGACTATGAAAAAATAAATAAATAAGTTTTTACATTCTTTACCTTTCTTTAAAAAAAATAATCACATATAGAAAAATAATAATAAATAAATTTAAATATTTTCGAAAAAAGAGTTAATTTCCAAAAATAATTTATAACCTGCAACCAAATATATTTTTACGTAATACGGAAAAGTTATCCAACAGTTTTTTGAATATTTAATATACAAGTTTCAGTTATAATATACGCATAAAAGCTTATATAATCCAATTTAAAAAAATAGTTGTTTAAATTGAATATAGTTGCAATATAATACTTTATAATCACTTAATTGCTAAAATATGTAATTCAATACGGTATACATGACAACTTACTGGTACATAAAGATGGATAATAATTCTACAACAAAATAAATAAAAATTATATATATATATATATATATATATATATAGAGAGAGAGAGATAGAGAGAGAGAGAGAAATATATCATAAAATATATAATAATAAAAAAAAATATATATATATATATTACAAGACATTAAAATTATAAAACAATTAATTGTACTTGCAAGAAACAACGCAATTTTTTTTGTTTACTCTAATAAAATATAGTATTAAAAAAATTTTTTATTACCTTTTACTGTTTCTTTTTTTTTTTTTTTTTTTTTTTTTTTTTTTTTTTTTTTTTTTTTTTTTTTTTTTTTTTTTTCTTTCTTTTTTTTTT
>JAAAKQ030472744.1:0-23365 GCA_010016005.3 Zanna intricata | reverse complement strand
GAAACGACTGGCACTGGATAGGGAATCTTGGAGAGCTGCATCAAACCAGTCAAATGACTGAAGACAAAAAAAAAAACTTCTAATAAAAAATATTAACTTGATTGAATAATAATTCAATCATAATACAAAAAAAAGAAAAGAAAAAATCAGAACGTATTTGTAAAATAAAATCTTGTTTATCTTTTATTTAAATTAAAAAATGTTTACAATTAGAGGTTAATAGTTATTAGTAAATCAACATATTTAAATTAAAAAAAAGGTGTTAAAAAAATATATATGTATGAAGTCGGATTCGAACCGATGTGTGTATGGTTACGAATCCGACAAGATCTCATTTAGATTATATATCAACTATGGTGAAATTGGTTATAAAAAGATTATGTGAAGCTGTATTTAAATATTATGCTTGTGTAGTCACTGTTCGTAATTTTTTATTACAGACAGTTTATTATCAAATAATGAAAAGGAAACAAACCGGCCTCCGTGGCGGAAATGGTCTAGGCCTTTCATCCGGAAGTCCCGGGTTCTAGCCCCGGTCAGGCATGGCATTTTCGCACACGCTACAAATCATTCATCCCCATTCTATGATGAAATACCTAATTTTTTAACCTTTTAAAAGGTTAAAAGAAGAAAAAAAACTCGTAACGAAACTTTCTACGATATATATACTAACTATAACTATTACCAGTACTATTGCAACAATTAGTTCATGAAATGTAAGATATACATCTAACAATTAAAGAACTATTTGAAGACCTTTATAATCTTCACACACACACACACACACACACAAACACGCGCGCGCATAAATTCTCACTCTTCCTTTCCTCTATGTTTCAGAGATTGCATCTTACAAGTCATATGTACGGTTAAATAAGCCTACACTCATTCATGAAGTTTTATGAATGACACATCTTGTTAAGTATGTTGTATTCATGTAACCGTACCGTCCATATATCTCGATTCTAGTAACTCAACATTTAAATAAATAATCTACTGTTTATTAATGTTTTGCATTATTAACAGATGGAAGATGTAGTCATTACAGGCAATACTTATTATTTCGAGACAGTATTTTAATGTTTTTATGTATTTATCAACCGACATATAACTGGGATTTGATTAAATTTTAATTCTTAGATTTATGAAACTGAATCTCACACTCGTTTCTATACCACATTATTTTATCATCATTTTACTTCAATAGCGATGGTACGAGTTGATGATACGTGCCATGTCATTTATGATGATAGGGATACCATGAGTAGCAATGAAAATGAATAGTAATGATACGTGTGAATGAAACGGCCCGTAAACTGATAATAAGATCGTAAACAACTGATCGTTTAATTTAAATTCATTTTTTTGTCTTTGTAAAAAATTCTGTGATGCTAAATTCTTGTCCTCTACGTGACGCTAAGAATATTTAAACAATTAATTAGAATGAAGATTTGTTCAGTTAATTTTTTCTGTTTATACTAAAATATAATATTGTTTTTTGTCCACGAAAAAAAGTTTTACTACAAACATAAAAAAATTGTGTACCAGTTGTTTTGTAATTTAGAATGAAAGAAGTTTCTTAAAATTTGGTAGTTAATATTTTTGTTGTGAAGTATGATTCTAACCAAAATTATTTTATAACATGATGTGTATTCGTAGTTCGTAAGGATGTAATTATGTTGGAAAATTTTCGATATATACAATTACAAATATTTCTTTGTATATTTATATACAATTATAAATTTAATATTTTAGTTGTTAATATACAACTAATATTATTAGTTCTTCAAAAATATTACATACTTTTGAAAAACTTCTTGATGGCCGCTTAAGGTGGGCTCATACTCGTATCCGGATATATCTGTGATTGATAAATAATCTGGGCGATTGAATTGATTAATATCATTCTTATTCTTTTAGCGTTAAATTATGCGGGATGTATTATCAACGTCTAAGTTGTTAGTTGTTAATTTTTAGTTTTAGTTTTTAAAATTGTTCTCTATTTATTTACCAAGAAGAATTTTTTCTGAAGTACTTCCCTCTATTAATTCCTTTCTTTTGATAGTTATTTAATTAAAAAAAAAATCTTTCACGAGACATCGGCGATATTATGGTTATTTTATACAATTCATTTTTAAAACTATTATAAAACTTTAAAAATGAAGTAATTTAGGTGAAAGAAACCGGTGAAATATATATATATATATATATATATATATACACATATATATATTTTTTTTCTGCTAAATAAATAATCAGTTTAAACGAAAATATTATTCCTCGAATTACCGCTTGAGATTCATCGATTTCCAATTCCGTTCATGTGTAATCTGTAGTGAGATGATGAAGAGGAAACTTTTGCCCGTTTATTAATTTTTGTATTTTATCCTTAAAAAACTACTGTACTGAAAGAGCTTAAGTAGCAGAAACTGGAGGCTGAGCAAAAAATATAAAGGGAGTGATAGAACTAAACATCCAAAAGACAAAACAATCATTGTACGATAACTTTACTTATAATCTTCAAAAGGACGCAACCTAATCTTAATAATTATATTTGAACTACTTTTTGTTTAAACATGAATGTTTGAATGTAACTATTTTGATCATATATACTTTTTTTAAGTTATTGAAAACTATTCTCAACCTAAAATGCTAGTTGTTAATCCTATCCTGGTTATTTGTAGCCACTATTCATAATGTTTGTTCACAATTATTTCAATTCACCTTTAGTTAGTTGTATGAGGATTGTACAGAAAAAGTTGTAAACATTTACGAAGTAAAAGTACAGTGGTATAATATTGAGACATCTTTTAATGGCCACAAGTAATTTTAGGTAAAGCAATGATAAAAAAAATTCGTGGGACACCTTTTGTTCCATTAGCAATCTAACAGATAGTGCTATCATGGAAAAGCCGTTTTTTTTTATTCGCCTTAAATGACTGTGATAAACTATTGGATTAAGACTTTATAAAATTCTATAGCTATTATAGCTACAATTTTATTTTTAAAAAAATTTCTGAAGAGAAAGTTGGATCATATAACTTCAATTTTATGTTCATAACCATTGTTCGTGAAAAATGTGAAAATTTTCACCACTCGATCATCGGTAATTTTGACTGTTCACACAGCCAACCGAATGGAATCGAGCCTCATCACTAAAATAAATGATCCGGTTCTCGAACGTATTTCTATTGATATTAAATAAAAATTTGTAATTTTCTGGTTCTTTGAATACACAACTTCATCGGTACGGTAAGGATGCGATCAAATTTATGTGTACTATTATTTTATGAAGAACTGTAAACTGGAAAAATATCGACTTATATTGGAAAATAATGTGTACTATTTTCGGTTATTTATTTGAGTTATGAATTGCCTATTAATGGTTTTATTGGGCTTAATAATTATTTTATTACCCTTCTATCAGATAGTAGATTTATCAAGAATTTGTAGCCGTATTAAGTTTTATAGAAAAACGTTACAGTTTATTACGTTAATTAAGCGATACTTAACGAGATGTTTTCCTCTTATTCATTTGTGTAAGGAATTTAAAACAATGATCGTAATTAATTTCTAATGATTGTAGTATTTTAATTTTGTGATTGGTATTGTTGTTATTCACAGTGATTTAATCTGTTTTACATGACGTGGTGTTTTAATAGTAATAACAGCGTAATACTATTTTCTTTCTAAACTAGATAAGATTTAATGATTCATAACTTTACGTTAGATTCATACGTTAGAGACGTATTATTTGTACATAACTCATCTGTAATATCCGTCCTGTTATTGTTTAATGCATCCCACTTATTCGGTTTTTTGCACTTTTCTACTCTTATCTCTATGTCATATCCTTATCACATTGTTAGAGCAATCCTGCTGCAAACGAAGGTACAGGTCGATGGTATGACCCCCACATTATTTACAGCCTAAATATTCATATGATCGAGGTGTAAATCATAGATATTCGACATTTTTTTTACTATTTTATGCCTCAAGTTGTGAATTTACAAGTTTATCGGAAAAAAATATAATGCACCTAATATTATTTTGTTTTTTCGCGGTCGCAGATGTTAAAAATTTCTATTATTCAATAGATCTTGTGTAATTTAAAGAAATTATTTTTTCAGTTTCCTCTACGGATATTTATAGAAATAATCTATTTTTCTTTTGTTGTTTATTTTTATTAGATGAAAGTTTGGTAGTTTGTTAGGCATCACTCCTGAAACGTTTCATCATTTTCAATGTTACAGCAGATCGATGTGATCTTATAGTTATTTATGATTCAAACTTAGAGTTTACAGCTTAATTTGGGGCTTTATTCCATATGTGTTTAAACGATTTATGGCTTTTAAAAATCATCTCGAAGAGCGTCGTGCTCCTCTTAATCGTAAATGATTACTCGTTTTGTCAACTGGTTTGATTGTTATCTTATTTAAACAAAATTAATCACGATATTAATTTAATTTTAAAAATATCTTAACAATAATTACCTAAAACATTTTTCGATGCATTTGATGTCTTTTCTAGATAACTAAATATAACTTAAAAGTAGAAAAATTGTTTGTAATGTCTACAACGGTAATGGATAAAGGGACAGGACATACAAATAAAAATAATATTTAAGATTTTAAAACTTTATTTCAAGTTCAGATCAACTTACCTGATTGAGAAGAGGGATTAAAACTTTACTTATAGACTTACACTTATACACAGTAAGTCTGAAAAGTTTCCGAACTAAATTTCTGTTGTCGATACAAGTGGCGCCATCTATCTCGACAACCAAGGAACTATGTAGTATGATGTCTGACGAACGTGTGTACAAAATTTCATCACATTTCGTCACTCGAGTCTCGAGTTTTATTCGGCCCCGTACGTTGTGTTATGTGATCTTGTGAGAGTTCGCGACATGGAGGAACTTATTCTATGATACAGCAAGCATTCGGTGATAAAAAAAAAAACCGCATCTCGTACTAAAATATACACGTGGTGGTAGCGGTTTATAGACGGTGGTGAGTAGTCAGAGACGACGAATGAAGCAGGAAGCCATCAACAACTGTTCACGACGGAAACGTTGCGAAAGTGCGCGCACCTGTACTCGGACAAGCATCATCTTACCCTTCGGGTCATAGCAGAAGAGCTAAACATCGGTCAAGACACGGTACGTACAATTTTTAACAGGAAAAATCAATCGCCGAAAAGTGTGCTCTCATTTCGTTCTACACTTCTTCACCGAAGAACAAAAACATATGTGTCTTTTTCTTGTGCTCAACTATGGATGAAATGGGCGAAAAGAAAAAACCTGTTCTATCTAGAAGTCAGACGGTTATCGCGGAGGAAAGTGTTAACCCGGTGATGCGAGATGAATTAATAATATTTTTACAGGATAAACAAATGCTATTCTCAATAGTTTTCCAGAATAATGAACATTTAAACTATTGAATGTGAATTTACAAGGAAGTGGTAAAAACATTTTATTAATGACAGGTAAAGTTCATGCTTTCATTAAGAAGCTTGATATATGGATTATTCACCTTCAAAGCAAAAATTTTGATATGTTTCTACTCACTTCCAGTTATAATGAGAAAAAATTGTATGAAGAAGAGATCTAAAGTTGGATAGCATGAAGGTCCAATTGCGTGAGCTAAAAATTTAATTGGCGGAGTATTTCCCGAAGATAAAAATGATTTCTCGAAGAGATGGGTACTGAATTCATTTAGTGAAAATGTTACAGCTGCTAAGTTAACACTTGAGATTCACGTCCAGCTCATCGAAATGACTGCCGATAAAACTTTACAACTACAATTCCCATCTGAAGATTTAGATAGGTTTTGGCTTGCTTGTCTAAGTGAATTTGGAAATTTAGTCACAGGAGTATTGAAAATATTAATCCCTTTCACTACGTCTTGCCTCTATGAAAAAGGTCTATGGTTGCGCTAAATAACTAAATATTTGAATAGGTTTTTATCACTGGAAAACAATTTGCTTTGATATGTTTCTAACATAGATCCACGTATGAAGAAAATTTTAATGAAAAACAAACGGAATCATCTCATTAACTAATTTTTTTTTTACGTGTCCTTATAAATGTAAGCAATATGTTTATAACAAATGATTTTTTTCTCATAAAATGATTTCATTATTGTTTACGTCTAAAGTTGTTGGCTAATTTCGCGACCCTCCGTCTCTCCGGTTGAGAAAAGCCGTCTTAGATTATGCTTGGATTCAAACTGTTCCTTTAAAATAAAACTTGCTGTAACCAGCAGTTTTAATTTTGTGTTAAACTTCTACGTAAAAGTAAATGTAATTAAGCAAGGAATAAGAAAAAGTCCCGGCTTTATTCTTACAATTTTTTTAAAATTATCAGCTTTAAATATCTAAATATCAAAAACGGGTTTAGATACAAATCTGAGATTTCATATACCGGTTCTTATAAACTATTTTTTATTATTAATACAGTGGTTTATAAGTAGTTCGTTGGAATTTTTTTTAACATTCATGTATATCGCTATATCGCTTTGCAGTTATAAGTACTTCAAGGAAAGAGTAGCATCGTTTAAATCAGTGAACATTAATTTGTTTACGATATTAGAAAAAATAATGTAATATAAATAAAACTTTTAAAAATTCATAAAAATAAAAGTAGTTCAAAATGACATAATAAAAAGTAAAAAATAAAATACTTCCAAAATATTGTAAATATTGACATTTTGATGTCTTCGTCTAATTAAAAATAATTACTATAGTTTACTAACTCTTGTTTGGCTCTTATTTTAAAAGGATGATTTTTAAATAATTGAAAAATTTACAATTTTTATTTATTTATTATTATTATTTTTAATAACGATAATGGCTTTTAAACTTTTATTTAATTTTTACATTTATTTATTTTTGTTAAACATATGTTACCCCAGTAAACAATGCGGTTTTTTTTGTTCAATAAACGCAAAGGCGAGGATCATGCTTAAAAATTACAGAAATAAAAAAGTTATGCCGAGAAACAAGTAAAATAAATGTCTACGAACACGATAAGGCTAATGGATTGCGGTAAAATTAATAACTTTTTTTATTTCGAGTATTCAAACTAATTTTTATGGGTTTGTATTTGGAAAATACCTTGTATTTAGAATCTCATTAGGCTATGTATGTATCATTAGGCTATGATGATAATCCGACACTAAGCAATGATAACGGCAAAAAACTCACAAAATATCAGAGGGTCAGTGTAATTTTTCGTTTAAAAAAAGATTGGAAAAGATTGCAAAAGCTGACATGACTTTCTGGACTTTGTTTTAATCACCTGAAAAAAATTTTGATTATTTTTAATCATGATAAATTTTGTTATTAATCATGAAAATAAGTATAAATTTTATGAAAGTAATGAGAAAAATTGCTTCTTTTTTTGGGTTCTATAATATTCTTTTATTATAATAATATTTTTGGATTTATAATATTGGTGTCAAAGCTATTTTAACTTTAACAGCCCTTTTAGTGAGGAAGAAGAGTACAAAAGAAATTTTTATAGTAATAAAAATGAAAGTGTTAAAGCCAAAGAAATAAAAACAAAAAAAAATAAAAATAAAAAATAAAACAAAATAATTATTTTCTAATGGTGGGATTTTTCTAAAAATATTCATATGTAAGTTAAATTTAACAAATTTGCTTAAGTAAAGTTTTTTTCTAAATGTAATTCCCCTTCAATAAAGGCTAAAATAAAAAAAGAGAATTTTCAAAACATCTTTGCTGAATTTTAGTTCTGGGGTTTATAATATAAAAAAATTGTTTACACTTCTTGACAGCTCTGCATATTATCAAGTATAAACTCAAAGTTTTTTGAAAAAAAAAAAAATTATATAAACCGGAAGGGAGATAGAGCAGAACAGTAAATATATCTCAATTTTAAGAGGTGGAGTTTGATTTTTTGAATTTTTTTATTATTATTTATATATACATTGTAGACAAAAAATTTGGTTTAATAAAGTTGTCGTTAAAATGTTTCTGAAAAAATTTGTTTTTTCGTAATATCCCCCACACCCTTAACGAATTAAAAAAGAAAAAAAATTAATATGATCAATGCATATGTAGAAATATTTCAGCCAAATTTGAAGAAAATCGGTTTTGCCAATCCTTACTTTAAGACCAAAATCAGTGCGATACACATACGTAACGCACATACATAAATTTGTGTTTTTGGTTTGGTTTTTGGTGGCCAACTTTTTTACCGTTGAATCTTAAGAGTGCCACTTTCAAGACCGAGTTCTTTTCACTCTCTACCTTTCCTTTATCTTTAATCTTATGATTTCACTTACGCCTTACGTGATAATTTTCTTAACAGACTTATTTTTTTAAATATCACCTTAAATATAACATTAGGCAGCAGCAAGAATGGAAAAAAAAAATAAATAAACTTTTCCTTTCAAAATAATTTTTATTTAGATGGTTATGGATATACAGGTACGATAACGTAAATATTTTTCATTTAATTAGGTACTGTATAAATTTATGATGTTAATGCAATATTAATAATAAAATATACATATATTGATTTAACAATAATGGGTTAAAATATTTAATTTTAAATTAATTACTGACAGTTGAGTATTACATTGCTAATGTATTAGGAAATATAAATTGTAAAAAATTAATTCAAACATGCATAGTTATTACAGATGTAAATTAAAATAAAACTAATAATGAAAATTTTCAGAAATAATAACATGCTAAAAAAGATTAATTTTTCTATGAAATTGTTTATAAGGGCCAAACTATTTCAACAGAAAGGAAGTATCTGTGATAAGGTTTTTACAATTTCCTCTATATGTGGGTTGATTTTAGGAGGAAGCATGTTGTATAACAAGTTTTTTAAATGAGAATAAATTCAGTTAACTTTGATCGAAATTAATTTTTATCATAATCATATGGATAACCTGTTCACAAACATATATGAAGCCAAATCTACAACAAAATTTCAGAGCGAAATCGTACAAATTTGGGAAATTGGTTGTTGAGAGAAATTTTTAAAACTCAATATAATTTTCATTACCTGGGATTGAAATCATTTATATTTATTTTTAAGAACTAATAAGGGTTTCTAATAAGTTCAACGTATTTTTATTGTCCTTCTGGGAATCATTAAATGTTGTTTCAAATGAATTTTTAATTTAGAAATTAAGTTTTCTTACCTATTATAATTAGAAGGTTGTCAGATTTGATCGCAAAACTCCATCATTCGTTTGAAATCTATGTACATAGGCTTTTTCTATTAAAATCGTTTAAAAAAGAGGAAATTTAAGAGAAGATATAGAACTAAGTAACATTGGAAACAAGCAATCTTTTCATTTACACTGTTCAAACGTTTCATAATATCTGTAAGAAACGCCAGATTCCAAAGCCAGTCTTCATTTTTTAGAAGTAAATAGTCGTTGTGCAGTTCATCTTTTTCTTCCAAAAAAAAATGTAATACGCTCTCGCAAAGATTTCAAAATCTGTAAGTTGAAAGCTAGCGTATATTACAAGATTAATTCACTGAATTTTGTCCACCTCTTTGGGAAACAAACAACGAAATTCTCGGGCGATTAAGCGCGCGTGATCGAACCTTTTCTATATACCGAACATTACTGGATCAAGAACGTTTGATAAATACATATCTTTAGAGCAAAATGCCTCCCTATTCAGTATGCAGTATTACTTAAAAATGTCTCTTTCTTTTCTTTTTAAGTAATTTTTGAGTAGTGATTTTATTTTTACCAATCATAGCTGGGGCTCCATTCATCATTTGCTGTCTAATTTATCCCACTGTAAGTTACTGTATTCAATGGCTGATTTTATTTCGTTAAATATGTCTTCATATCTCTTTATTAATTGCCGCAAGTTTAATAGTTCTTCAGTAATATCAAAATTTTAATTTTAAAATTTTTGATTGATTTGATTTTGATACTTTATCAAAATAACGCTCAAAAATAATTATTTGAGCAGTGTCAATATTATCAGAGGTCTCATCTACAACAATATAAATATTTATAGACTAATGCAGATAAAATTTTCGTATTAACGTTTACAACCAGGTCATCTACGAGAAGTATCACCGTATTTCGCGAAAGGGCAGTTTTTTCCACCACTTTAATTTTCGCGTCGGAAGCGTAATTAGCAAAGATTCGTAGACTAGTTTTGATAAATTTTTTCCCCTTTAGAGTCAGGTTTTTTCGCGCTAGAAGTATAGAAATTTCATAAGAAGCTTTCACCATTGACGTTAATTCTTCCTTTTTTTTTTGAAAAACCATGTGTTGGTTTATAAAGGATCTTCTTCTTTTTTTTTTTGTTAAAGATCCCGTCCTCAAAGAATAACCGAGATGATACGCTTCATTAAAATTGCCATTGTTTTGCTTGAAATGTCGCTTCAAGTTAAAGTTTTTGGGCATTGCAACACTATAACCACAAATCAAACCAACTGGTTTCCATATACTTTGATCAGTAAACAAAAAGGGTTTCTCTTCGCATTGTTGAATTCACGAAGAGCAATATCTTCTTCATATTTTCGTTTTGAAGTAGATGGCTTACTTAAAGACATAATACGAAAAAAATTAAACGTTACGCACGAAAATAAAAGTAAAATTACGTAAATGTGATCCGAGATCGACTTCATACGGCTACTGTGCAGGTACCCAAGGCAACGGCGAGTTGTTAAAGCTAGTGGGAACGCATGCTACATGTCTTGCAGACACGCCTGGCGCCACTGTAAAGGAATGTAAATATAACGGTTCAAAGGAAATAAAAATTATAGATACCGGCGACTTGTGTTAACTTATAATTAGTCGCAACTAAAGAATGTTTGTATTAAATGTAGTCTGAATTCGCGTGTATTCTATTTAAAACAAAGTAATTATTGAAGAGTATTAATAATTGTTTCGGTTATGGCAGTATATCAAATTATTGCAGATTTTGTTTTTTGTCCAAAGTTGACATTCCAAAAAAGTTTTTATTTCTACATCCTCCACGTGCCATTCACCGTTACTCTCTCTCTCTCTGTTTCTTTCTTTTTCTATTTAGCCTCCGGGACTACCGTGAGGTATTACTTCAGAGGATGAATAAGGTTGATATGTATGAATATGAATGAAGTGTAGTCTTGTATTATCTCAAGTCAACTACTCCCTAAAACAGGGTAAGGCGCTAAAAAATACTGAGCGCCGGGTCGAATCTTGGCGACGTGCAGGGCCAAGGGATAGCCCAATTGCTGAGGATGCCCTGGTCCAGTGCACATGCTAGAGTGTTTGGATAAGGGTACTTCCGAGGATGCATAAGGGCCGCTCAAGGTATGTGAGAGTCGCGCACGGCGGGGGGGGGGGGGGGGTTGTATGCGCGCAATGCGTACACGATCCTCAGTAGGTTAGGTGTAGGGACGGGAAGGGTAGCTCTCCTGAGGAGGAGCATTTCGGCATTACACAAGCAAAGGGTTGAAATGCTTCGATGAACCAGGGGAGACCCCGATGGGGGTCCTTATTACCTTATTAAAGGACCTAAGCTTGGGGGATGATAGATCAATCTGCTGCCAGGCACTGAGGAGAGGCTGATGACTTGCCTAACGGTGGTTCCAGCTATTTCTTGGGTGCTTAATGAATATTAAACAAAAAAAAGAAAGTCAATAACTCATGAGAAGTGTGGTTAATTGAAACCCAACCATCAAAGAATACCGGTATTCACGATCTAGTATTCAAATCCGTCTAAAAGTTACTACTACCTTTACTAGTATTTGAACCTTAGAACTCTCGACTTCGAAATCAACTGATTTACAATGTCGCGTTACCCCTAGATCAGCCCGGTGAGGTATTCAAGTGACTGGGTACCACGTGAAAAGAGTTATTCTATCTGTATTCGCCTGAGGAATATAATTCACTTATGTTATTACGAAAATCCTTACAACGAAATTAATAATGAACTTTCTGTGTAAAATAAAAACATAACTCGGTCCGTTTTTTGCTAAGTAATTCTTCAATATTTGTAAAACAGATCAAAAAGAAAAATAAAAAGTATAAAATAAAAACAGGTGGAATTGAAAATCTTCCTATTTTTCTAGTCTATTAATTTAAAATCTTTTAATCTTTATCTTTACATCTTGTAATGTAGAATTACGATGAAGATAAAAGTTACGTTTAGAAAGGCGATTCTCCGTATTGTTCTGTAAATCTTACAGGTGATATACAGTAAAGTTTAGCTTGTACTTAAAATTCTCTGATTTCCGTAGTAATGATTTTATTTAAAATAAATAACTTAGAATAATTATTTTATCAGTGTCACTTACTATGGTAGCACTTAAAATTATACTAACATCTAATGCAAATATGAGTACTGTCCGACTTTTTATATGAGTCGCGGTAATAATGCTAATCCTACTCAATTATATTATTTTTATCTATGAGTAATTAAATACTAACAAATAAAAATCATTAAATACATTTATTTATTTTTTTTTTTCGTAAATGTATTTCAAATTTTGGTGGTGATGATGTTATTTAGAATATTTTTTTTAAGTTATCCCAACAGTTTAAATATAAAAGAAAGAATTAACTAGATATGTAAAAAAAAAAAAAAAATAAAAAAAAATAAAAAAAAAATGTTCTAACACCTATAATTATGAACCTTATTTCTTGAAACTGAAAATTATAAATTATTCTCATTTGTAATAAATTATTTTTTCTTCCTTTACTTCATATAACAAAGTAAATACATCCTTTACTAGTGCAAAGTAAAGGAAGTATTGTGATGGCGAAAAATTTCGGTTTTCAGATTTCATTGGAAATATCCATTTTGACTAGTTTCGGCGTGACATCTATACGTATATGTTTCTCACATAACTCAAAAACGATACTTGTAGGATGTTGAAATTTTTTGGTTTAGGATTGTTTTATCAACTAATTGTGTTCATCCCCTTTTGATTATAATCGAGTGTACCAAAAGTGTCCAAAAAAGCCAAACATCCATAAAATGTGGGTTTTGGACGTTTTCTTAACTGCACAATAACTGCCCTCATTGAGAGTTGCATTGTTCAACTATTGTTCTTGCAACTGTAAGTGCTGTTAACTTTCTACGAACAGTGGTGCGTTTTTATATCACCATTCATAAACGTTTAAAGGATTTTCATTCATAATAAACTGAATATTTACTTAAAAAATTGAAAATATAGATTTTAAATTACTCAAGGATGGAAATATATGTTTTTCTCTTTGTTTGTATTTTTAAGTCGATTGTATTTCATAATTCAATGTTTTCAAGTAACGTTCTGTAAAACACTTAGAAAATATCTGATATAACTTTTAATGAAACATCAAAAATCGTTTGTTAATGAATAAAGTAAAAAATGTCTTAACTTGATTGATATTCTTAAAAAAATTTTTTGTAAAATCTGTGATTTTTCTACTTAAATTAATATTAGTTAAACTGAAGAAGATAACTTAGTAATTTAACGTACAAATAATGATAGGCTTAAAGGATGTTTTAATTTTTATAGTGCAATTTTATTTTCTAGATATCTACAAGTTCAAACATTATTTAGTAAAACATCTCTCAGTAAATCACGTTTAGTAGCGCGTATTAAATCATATTAGTCTTTCGTAAAAGTAAATTTAAACATAATCTACTTTCTATTTTATTCAAATACAAAAATAATACGAGTAGAATTAATATTTTTTTATATCTGATTTTTAAGAAACAGTTTCTGTATGAGTTTGATCATAAAACTGATTATAAAACAGAGATTTTTGTTTTTTTAATACTGCATTTTACATTTTCACGTTTTTAAGGAATTCGTTCCTATTTCTATCGGGTAGTAGCACTACAATTGCAGGGATCGATATTACTTTTTATACAGTCGTCTAAACTTGTGTTATTTATGAACGTTTATTATTTATAACCAAAATTTACTCTCTTAAATTTGTTTCTTGCTAAGACTTAAGTTTTCTGAATTAAATTATTTTAAAATTAAGTATACTTTTTATATTCTACTTATAATTGCATATATTTACATTATACACTTAATTTTTTTGTATTATAATTTAACAAAAATCACTGTGGTAACATAATCTCTTCTCCGTAAAGATTATATTTTATTTTATTTTATCCTTATAGAAGCTGAATCACTCGGTATCCTTTTTAGTAAATATTCTTATCTGTCACCAGAAAGAGAACGCTAGATAATAATAATAATAAAAAAATGTTCTTTGGAAATTTGTCTCAAATTTTGTTTTATTTAATTTTTTTCATTGCGATATCTTGAAAAATACATTTCCAGTAGATGAATCTTAAAAAACCGTTTCCATCAGAGAGGCGTTATTTCCCTCTATTTAAAGTTATTGATACTAAATGCCAAAAGTTTTCAAATGAAAGTCGCTTAAAATTTTGTTGAATTAGTTTAAATTTTTCCTTTAAAAATTTTTTATTTGAAAATATTTAAAAAGCTCCTATTTGTGGATCGGAGCTTTCTTTTGAAATGTTACAAGTATTTTCTTTTTTTTTTTTGGTATGAATTAAAAATCTAATTCAATTTGCTTAATGTTACTTAACAATGCCTCTTTGATAGTTTTTCTACTTGAAAGAAATGGCAGAAGTATAATCTTCATCGGTAACATAAAAATATAAACTAATCGACGCTCGATTTCTGGAGTTTTAGAACAATGGATTGATTTCTTAGTCATGACAACAGAATTAATAACCCTTCGCGTAGGCATCCTGACTTAGCTACTTTTTTATTGCATTTATTTACATATAAGAGCATGTTGAATTTTAATAGGCTTCGATATTTTTAAATACTTTTAAAATAACTTGTTTATTAATTTCTCGTCACTACATAATTTACATACTGAAAACTTGAAATTATAAAGAATGAGATAACATTTCTAGAAGCAAATAAATTTAATACTGTTACGTTTTTATTTTTACAATTGAAAAGTTAATATATGATGACAGTTACAATAAACAATGATACTTGCCGATTTTTTCTAGGTGTTCTTAGTTTTTCATCCGGAGGTCCTGGGTCGAATCCCAGTTAGGCATGGCATTTCCACATACCACAGAATTGTCATATTTTTCTGAAGTAATATCTAACGGTGGTTCCGGTGGCTAAATAAAAAAAATGTTCTTTAGGATATCATTACGCAACATATCATTTAAAATTTTATAAAAGGGATCAGTTTCTAACCGTAATCTTTTCCCTCCACAAAAATTCACTAGATATCTGGCACTGGGCGATAAGTCCCCCAAATATTTTTTTTTTCTTTGATTAGGTCCTTTCCCGATAAATTCAGTACCCTAGGTGTGAGCTCTATATTTGCTATTAACGAATACTAATGAATGATTAACTGTAAGGTGTGCATATTTCCGGTCACATAATAAAAAATTAAGACCTTCTATTCAACAGAAAAAATTGTTGTGCGAAGAGAAATTCATATTTACATAAAACTTCGCAGACCGATTAGGTACAACAACGAAGGAAAATACTCCTTCGTTTGGCGGCAAATGCTTCCCGATACCCATTATGGTAAATCTTGTTCTAAATTATATTCTCGCCGGGTAAACATAGATTTTTCTATTTCACCATTTGTTTCGGACCAGCTATAACGTGGGATTCGACCAGTTAACAGTCATGTTCAATTCTTTATCGCAGAAATTTTTGTTAATTCATTTGCCCACAAATAAAGAAAAAGACCCAGTAATAGTACACGGAAGCCTACTTCCTATTAAATAAGTTCCGTACGAGGTTATTTCTCTGAATGACAAAGCCGGTGCTCCGGTTTGGTTACCGATTTGCAAAGTCATATCGTATACCACTCGACGCTTGAAAGTTAAAAGTACTATTCTTGTATTGTTCTTTTGAATTATAAAATTGGAAATGGCGAATTTTTTTGTATTTTTTTTTTGCTTTTATCGTACGATAAAAACAAATTCATTTTCAGGTTCGAAACCACAGAAAATTTAAATACGCAACATAAACTGATCTACAAAAAAAATAAAAAGTGAAGTGAAATAATCTCTTATCTACAGGTATATGCAGTATGATGTTTAAAAGTATTGAGGAATTAATAGAAAACAAAAATATACGTGCACCAAATATAATTAAGGGGGATTAGTAGAAAAAGTTATTAAAGTTGCAATAAAAAGCAATTACAGAATTTCTCAATATATTTTATGTTACAATAAACGAAGTTATTTAGTAGTTTAAAAACAAAATCTGACAATGCAGTTCCCAACATGCCGCATTTGTTTAATTCAGTGATTCTAATAAAAGCGTGCGCGCATCCGTACTTAATTCGCGCGGGTGTGGCGGTATTAGCAGCGACGGTTGACAGAATTGGTGTAGCCGCGAGTTACTTCAGTAGGAATTACCTCGTACTGGTGTACGTGGTTACTTAACGTACCAGTTACCAAATTAACCGAGCGATCGAGAGCGAGCCAAACGACTTACTTTTTTACACTTTAAATATAATTCATTTATTTAATTCTACCGCACCTTAGACGTCACAACATAGCAATAGTTTGGAGTATATTTTGGGGTGAGAGTGCGATTTTGCAAAAATCTTTTTCGTAGATATTGTTATTTTTGTATACAAATGTTGTTTTTGTTAACAAATGTACTTAAGAAAAATGTGACTATAATTAGGCGAAATCTCGAGATACTAAGGGTGACCTTGCTGTATAGTCTCATCCTCGTGACCTTTTAAGTTGAAAATTTAGTGGCATCAATGCCTCATACATAGAAGTAATCTGACCAAGTTTGGTAAAAATTGGTCCAGTAGTTCTAGAGATATAAGGTGATTTAGAAGCCAACTCCGAACACACACACACGCGTGCGTACATATGATCATTAACTAATATCCGAAAAATTTCCATCTGGTTTTTTGGTTTCTTAGGTGTCAAAACGTCAAGATCCGGTGAAAACCGCATATGTCCAAACTGGACCGATTATATTACTTTCACTTCTAGAGTTATAGCTCTACTATAGCGCTATCTAGACGGAAAAGTAATAATATTTCAAATATTTGACAAATTAGTTTGTCACTTGCAAATTCTAATTTTACAATAAAAATAAAATGCCTGTAATAATTACGTAGATACGTTTAGAAACTCAGTATATATTTCAATACCCTCCTAATATATATAGTTAGTATCTGTACTGATGTACATGTAGCTAATATTATAACTGTTATAAATACAGACTTATAGTGTTTCTGTATTGTTAGTGTCTGTACTAACTATGCGCATAAGGTAGAAATTTGTGCAGGTAGTCCGCCGGTATTTGGTGCAGGTATATACTCACTCTGGGTTTAATTCTTTTCTAAGGAAGGAGAACCATTCGGCTTGCAGGTTATATTATTTCGATCAAAAGTAGGCTATAGGTATATAATTAAATTTTACAACCGAGACTATTTACAATAGCCGTATTTTTCAATTTCTTCTTGTGTAACAGTTCTTAAGCGTAATTAATAATTTTAACCCTTTAAGTTTAATATTTCATAAAATTTTATCTATTAGTTACCTATTATCATTCGAGATGCCTTAAAATAATATTTTCTACTTAAAAGTAACGAGCTATTTCTTTTATATCGGGTTATTATATTTTCGAAATTGATACTAAGTGGAAGAGTTTTATGCTTATTTTTCTGGAATTGTATGTCTCTTTTCTGAAATTCACATTTAATAGGTAAAGAAAACGATATCAGTGGGAAGGCGGTCGTAGATTCCTTCAAAATATCAAAAGTTGTTGCGTATTTTCTGCAAAATTTGTACCAAATTTTGTGTTTTATTTCCTTCCGTTAATATTATTATTTTAACTTTTCTTAATTTTGTAATCGTAAGAGTAAATACCATCAATTACTATTCATTAACACAGAACATTTAATGTATTTCAAGTATGTGTGTTTGTATTTGAAGTTTTACATTACATATACAACGTCCAGTTAAAATTTCAATGAGGATCATCTAATAAATATTTTGTTCAGAACGGTTTTTTCATAATACCCGCCAGAAAAATTAAATAAAAAAAGGTCAATCTGATTTTTTGAAAGATTCTAGATAATTACTAAAGGACTTTAATCAAAAAAGTAATTATTATTTATTCAGGTAACGTGGAATAAACATAAATAATATTCCTGACACAATTGTACGGACTTAATTTCGTATTACTTTGATACTGTGAAGTTATATTATTTACTTGTCTTCTGACTTGCACAACGATATTGCAAATAAATACTCTTCTTCCGTTTTCCTCAAAATACATTATGAAAAAATCTCAATGGTGGAAAAATAACCTGAATTTAGAATTTCTCATATAGTATGATCTTCGTGAAGGGTGTATTTTTGTTTAAAAGAAAAGTGATTTAGATTAAACTTAATTTAATATTTTGTCGTTAAATATTTTTACATAGTTGTAAATACTGTAAATATATATATTTCAATTTACACTTCAGAATATATTTACGTTTATTGGCAGTCTGTGATATCGATGTAGCCCAATACACTATATTAATTTACCTGCGTAACGTTTAATCCTCATCACCTGGTTTTAATAATCACAGATCGTTAAGCGGTACCGTCGCGGATTGAAGAAGAGTTACAAGATAACAACTACTTCATTTTCTTTTTTGATTCATTAAAAACAGGTAACAACTTATGCATTATACGTTCGGAATGAAAATGTAATTAATTTAAGGAGCCACTATTGCGATTTAATTACCTAAGATCAGTCAGTCAGGCTAAATTAAACGGTATTTAGTTACTTATAACAAGAGTTGTACAAGGCTACACTGCATTCACATTCATACACATCATACTCATTCATCCTCTGAAGTAATACCTTACGGTAGTTCCCGAAGCTAACCACAAAAATAAGAGAGAGTTACTTTTAACAGTCTTTACTCGTCAGCTAATTTTATTTTTAACCTGTTTTTTGAATTACAACAGCAAATAATCCGGTTTCTGGTGTAGTATAACAGTCATGTTTCTACATTAGCGGCTGATTGTACTTTCATTTTACGGTAGAAAGTCGTAAAATTATTTTAAAATCATAAAATTAACCATTCTTCGCCGAATACTGACATTTTATTTTATTATTACCTTAAAGTTACTTTTAAATATTAGTACCCTTATTGTTAACTTATTAATAATTTTGTTTGTTTAAAATTACATTTTAATTTTTTTAAATTTTTTACGTCAGTTTAAAAGTATAATATTTTTATTTAAAAATTTTGTGCATTTTTGTTACAATCTAGCTTACATTTTCTTACTTACTTTAGTAAAACATTGAAATTAATTAGTGAAACTAACAACTGAAATAATTAACCTGGAATTTTTTCACGTTAGAGGAAGATAGAATATAAAATTAATATTTAGTTATGACCCCTATTTCTAGGTGACAGGAAAACCTGGAAGAATGGCCTTGGAATTACAGAATCATGAAAATTTCATAAAAGAAGTAAATTAATTAAAAAATAAATAAATAATAATAATAAATAAAAATAAAAAAGAAGAATTCTATTTTCAGACTTAGTACAGGAGAATGATCCAGAGTATCATGAGGTTTCTAGACTGTTGAGCTAATAGAAAGAAAAAAGAACCGAATATCTGGTCAGAAGAAAACACTAAAAAATCCGAGAGAATGAGAAAGTACTGAGAAGAGTAGGAAAAGAGGATCAAAAAAATTTAGGTGATTCGGAAGGTCCTTTAAGTATTCATAAGGTCCTTTAAGTAAGTACTCATACGTACATTTGTATGTGAGTTCAGGATTACTTTTAAACCGATTTTGATAATTTTTTCTTTTTGAATGGATTGTATAAACTATTTAATACTATGTCGTTTAATTAATATGTCTACAATTCGATGACGTAAATTTTCAAAAATTGCAAAACGTTTTCACTAATTATATGAAGTTTTCTGTAATTGCCAAAAATATATGGAATTGTATTACAACCGATAAATAAAATAAAACTTAATCAAAACCGTATTTTAGAAATTTATATTTAATTATTTCGTTATTAAAATATGTTTAGTTATTAAAAAATGTGTATTTCAACGATTTGTATACTTATAGTTTCTCCTGCTGAATGAAAATACTGTATGTAGGCCTAATGATAATGATATTCACACAAATTTACTTAATTTATTGTTTCACATTATTTAATTTAGTCTTTGTTATCGCTGTGATAAATTTAAAACGGTTTAGTTTTAGGTAGTATCGATGCGAATCGCTTTCTTTAAAAGTAATGATTTTATATAGTTCATCTGAAAACCTGAAGTCGGTCGGTTTGTAGAGCTGTGTAACTCTTTCATTTCTGTGGACTTGAAGTACTGATATAAAAGATTGTATTCAGCTCAATAAAGAAAACAACCGCTTCACCAGATGGAGTGCTGTTGTGATCTTCGTGACTATGTAGACTATGAGCGCGGACGCTATGGTATCTTTGATATCAGAATATTTTAATAGAATATTTTAAAGCTGTTTTTGTGCCTAAAAAAAAAGAAATTAAATAACTTTCATTATAATTTTCTTTCTTTTTTTTTTCTAAGATTTAATGTTTTACACTATAGATGATGCCGTTGACCTATTAGTTCAACTGTTGTTAACAACATTAAATTAATGTATTATATGCACAAGAATTTGACTTGTCAGCAAATATGCTAGAAATGCAGTTTATGCAGTTTACTGTACTATTCGATACGATACCGGGAGGTTCAATTACTCGTAATAAAATTATTTCAGACTAAGCATAAATATTGATAAATAAAAATTATGTTTAATAAATAATCTTCAAACCGTACAAATTTACACTCATTTTTAAACCGCTTTCACACTTTTAAACGAAAAAATTAATATTATTAATGGTTGCTTATAAATATTGATTCAGTTAATACTTTCAAAATCTGATTTCAGTTGTCTGTTTTTCCACTTTTAATTTTGAGAAATTTCTCTTTTGTAACTATACAAAATTAATTAATGTATTATTAATATAGTATTTTTTACTTACTAGTTCTGTTTTTTATACAGAGACTTTTTATGTGGACTTTAAGGTTCCTGCCAAATATAAATATTGTTGTATTTGAAATAGTTCTTCCTATCTTTCTTTCCTTTTGTTGTTCGGAATTAAAAAAAAAAAAGAAGTAATAAACTGATTTCAATAAAACTTACATTCTACCTTACTTTAACATAAATACTTAGGTATACTCGTATATTATTTTTAAATCCCTACCGAGAAGCCCACCCTTACCAGGTGAAAAATTGGTTTAAAGTTTTCTGCTTGTGTAGCATCTTTAAACACTAAATATAGTTAAATTTATAGTCCATCAAACTTTTTCCTAAGACTTTATAAATATATATATATATGTTACATAACTACATTTCATTCTATTGCTGATCCTAATATATGTGATCCATTTAAAAGGACTAATAATAAAATTAAATAAAACTTTAATTTAATTTAAATAGACTGATAATAAAAATTAAATTGGTTTTCTTTATTAAATAAATGTTAAAAAAACATTTGCATTTTAATAATGAATTATAATATTTTTTACAATACATTATTACATTATATTATTATTATATTTCTGTAATATTTGTATTTTTAAAAATGTATTATTATTAACTTCTGTAATATTTACATTATTTGTATTATCAGATTCTTCTAAAAATGAAACAATTGGTTTATGATAACTAAAATATGAAATAAGTATTCTTGAATGAAATGTATCCAAATATCTTGTAAATACTGTATTGTTGTTCCATATCGTGTTGTACTTATATTTTTAAAATTAGACATTGTTAAGTTTAATTTCCTTTTAAAAAGTTTTTTAAAATTAATTTTATATAAAAAAAACTTAAAAAACACTTCAGTACGTATAGGTATATACAACCTGCCGGCCTCCGTGGCGCGAGTGGTAGCGCCTCGGCCTTTCATCCGGAGGCATGGCATTTTCACTCATGCTACAAATCATTCATCTCATCCTCTGATGTAATACCTAACGGTGGTTTCTGAGGTAAAAAAAAAAAAAAAAAAAAAAAAAAAAATATATATATATATATACATCCGGATAACTACAACAGTTTTTTTTATACTTTATTAATGTGTACGTACTTGCGTACCGGTATACAGAAAAAGAGCGGGAGAAAATTTCTCGCTTCGTGTCTTTCTCTCCTACATATATACTTATGGTCTCTTGACGATTTTTGATTACGAGTCAGCTATTTTTTTCTCCATGCAAAAGTCAATCAAAAAAGTGTCGGGCACAACGCGCCAAGAAAAAGTTTTAACTTCAATAAAACTAAGCATAACAAAATACAATTTGAAAATTAACTGTTAAGAACAAAAAAAAAAAAATAATACATTGGTAACATAACTTAGGTATAAAGGTAGCTTAACCTAGGTATTAAGGCGCCACTATTGTGATTTAAGTACCAATAAAATTAAGTGGTTAACAACAGAACATGCGAATGAGTATAAAAAAAAGTTGTCATAAGTCATAAGAAAAAAAGAAGACGTATAACAGATTTAACACTGGTCGCATTTAAGAAACAATGTCAAAACCAAAAAACTTATGAAAAATTTATAAAAAAACAAAACAAAAGATTCATATTGTTAAATTAAAGTTATTTAAATAGTATCTGCAGAATTTCAATAACAAAAGGAAGATATTCAGTATAACAGCCTCTAGATCCAATACATGTAATCTCTTTAGTCGTTTCATATATTCAGTATTATTCAAAAGGTTAACACCCAGATGGTTTTCGAGCGCGTGAGTACATGCCTTAGTGCCTAGTCGGTGGATTTCTTCACGAATAGGTGACATTTATAGAAGTAATCGTGGTTCTCCTTGTTCTTCGCAAGCCATGGCGCCTTCGAAATATTTCCTCAGCACTTCGTAACAAATTTAATTAAATTTAAAAAAAAAAAATTAAATTTCGTCAAGTCGCTTTGCGAAGTTGCTTCCGCCATTGGCTATAAAATCTTACACAAATTTTAATTAACCGTCTTCGTCTGTTATCTAAAGATATTTCATCGTTACTACTATCATTTACCTTTTACTTTTAGAAGGTCGTTCCCGATCCTTCATAATTGGAATCAATTAAAATTAAACTCATAATAAATTAGTAGTACTTTGTTACTTTTGAAAGTATACTTAGCGAGTATAACTGAACGTCCGAGTGTTGTAATGACTTATCAAGCAGCTGGTGAAGTCGTATATAAGAAAGAGTTAGCTTCATAAAATAAATTTTGTCCTTTCGATTTGAAAAAGTCTATTTAGAGATAAGAAAAAAGTGTTTTTTTTTTTTTTTTTTTTTTTTTTTTTTTTTTTTTTTTTTTTTTTTTTTTTTTTTTTTTTTTTTTTT
>JAAAKQ030472722.1:6017-18820 GCA_010016005.3 Zanna intricata | reverse complement strand
CACATTTTCCTCTTTTATCTTTAGAACCATGAATTTAAAAAGAAGAATCACAAGAGACAAAAAGGTTTCTTTTTATTGTTTTATGAAATAGCATCATTAAAATTTAGAAAGAGTGTCATTTTTTAATTTGTACTCCAGTGTGGTTTCCCTTTTTAAATGAAACAAAAGATATGCAATGTTATTTCTAGATTGAAGATCTGTTACTATCAAAAGTTGGTTATAATTGTTTAGATCTGGAAAGATACAAAAGGAAGCAGACAGACATATATAACAGTTAACGTATTACCCCTCCACCTATATATGTGGTAGTGTAAAAAAGCTTTTATTAAAAACAAAACTTAACAGATAAATGTTTAAAATTTGTAAACATTAAACAACTTATTAAAAGTTATTTAAAAAAATACTCTTATACTATAATACTATTATAGTTTTAATATACAATAAATGTTCAAAAATTTCACCATTGACATTGATTATCTAGAAGAATTCCAGTTAATTTCTCCCCATGACACGTGAGAAATTTTCAATATTAAAAGTATTATTAATTGATTTTTGATCATGCTACACCTAATGTTGTCCTGAAAATCATTTTTGGGATTTGGTTCAACTACAGCCTGGGTTTTCTTCAGATCACTAATGTAAATTCCTTCTGTTGTTTTGCCATTACAGGTAAAATAGCTTTGTCTGAAAAAAGTATGAATGGAATTAAGTGGTAATATATTGGTTAAGCCATTGACAAAACTGCAGTCATCTGGCTTAGTCACCAAGTTGGAATTCTTAAACTTTCACAACATAAGGATGCAGTCCACAAGTTGTCAGTGTCCTCCATTCTGTACTTTGTGGAATACTGAGTTGTGTAGAAATTCTTTGAGTGTTTGTTATAGGACTAAGCTATACCACCCAAAGAACATTTTCCCTTTTATCACCATGTATTTTTTTTTTTTTGTTTAACTTCCGGAACCACTGTTGAAGGTATATCTTCAGAGGATGAGATAAATGAATGTGTGAAAATTGCCATGCCTGACCGGGATTCGAACCCGGGACCTCTGGATGATCACCATGTATTGATTGACACTCAGATGAAAAAAGTAATGAGAAGTTGAGTAGAAGAAACAATTCTGATGAAGATTATTAAAAATTGTACAAAATACTTTACGACTTGGAACTTCTTGTCCAGGATACCTACTTTGGTATTCTTTCATCACAAAAGCTGTATAATAAATATTATACAGCATATTTTGGAAGGGTGAAGAGATGCAGCAGTATTTTTCAGAAAAAGAATACAAAACTGAATAATATCATTTATGTAAATTCAGATTGAATTGGAAAAATGTAGGTACAGTTTAGAGTACAACAAATGTAAAAAAAAAATAAAAAATAAAAAAAAACTAAATCACTTAATGTTTATTATTAATATGTAACTACAATTTTATGATACAGTGTGTAGTATTCAAATTAATTTTGAAGCATAGAATTAGTGTTGCCTACCAAATTTTTTTTCTGTAAAGTTTTATTCCATTTTGTTTTTAAAAATAAAAGTTGATTCTTTGTTTTTGTTTTTCATAGATTGTATTACTTCAATTTTCTCAGAATTAAATTCTCTATAAATTTTTATAATAAAATTTATGCATTTTTTAGCCATTTAGCAAATTTGTTGCACTTTAGATATAAAAACCATGTTTCTTGGTCACCAAATTTTTGTTTGTTTTGTGTCTAAATAAACTTTTTTCATCTGCTCTACCAGATCATGGCCAATTTTGAATCAGTTCACAGGAACCAGAGAAAGAGCCAAAAAAAAGCAGGATTTTTGAGCAAATTTTTAACGTTTTGCATTTTACTGGGTGCAATTTTTAATCGATTTTGATGAAACTTGGTAGGACCACGTAAACTAAGTAGAAACAGAACCCTGTTTATACTCTATATGACAACCTGCAAGTTGTATAAATTGTATAGACTTTTGAAAATTGCAGTAGTCATAAATTGTATTCTATACTATGTAATGTTTTCCAAAGATTCCAAAATGGTTGGTTGTTATTGGCAATGTTTAGAAAAGAAATAAATACAACATTTATGTAAATCTAACACCTCGCTCTCCACATTTGATATTACATAGAAGTGTCACAAAAGAAAAAATAAGGTTTTGAAGAATTACATCTTACAAACCACTTGTTGCCAAATTAAACCAAATTTAAAGAGAAATTTGCATAAAAAGTTTTCTATTTTCTTTGAAAAGTGGAATTTTAATATATTTCTTCTAACTTTGTTAATAGATAAAAGTTTTATATTCATTAAAAACAGTTTTTCTAACGGTTGGTTTCAATCTAACAGTTTAAAAAAAATTTTTTTTTTAATTTGTTACTTTAGCTTTAGTAAAGCAGAAAATGTTTTTGGATGGAACCATAAATTTTTATGACACTATTTTTTTCATTTTATATATAAACAATGATGCACATGTAAGTAATATCTTAACAGTTTTAAAATTATTTTAATTCAAAATGTAATGGAAAAAGATATTGCAGGAAAGAATTGTTTATTGAACCACTTGGGAATCTGTACTGTGTGTTAGAAAATATTACATTCACTATATATAAATTGAAGCACTGTAGTAACCTGACTTTTCTTATATTGAGTTGTATTGATAGTATCTAAATTACCTAGAATTTTTAAATGGTATATCCCTTGTGTACCATGAGAAGCATTAAAATGTTAATGATTGGAATTATTTATATTATACTGCTATGTAAATTTTAGAATGTTATCCTATTTGCATGCCATTTTCATTATTAAAGTACTTTGTTATATATATAACTTTTAGATTATTTTCAAGTCTTTGAGTATATGTTTAAAAAAATGTTGATTGTCATTTATACCAATAAAAGAATGCATTGCAATTTGAATTCAACATGGTGTCTTTCTATTTATACACAACTAAAATCAGTTAAGTTATTTAAAAATCTTGTTTTTGTTTATAATCGTGATAAAATTGGTTTTTATATTTAATGGATGCAACATTAGTTGTATTTGTACTATTAACATTAAATTTCAACTGTTGATTTTATATGTAATTCATTTTGTCCCTAAAAACTGATACTTGAATAACTTGCCAGTTCTTCTTTCATAACAAATTGGTTAAATTTAGTCATTGTTTCTGATTAGACTTTCATTGGAGATCTTACTTAGTTGATATTAGATTTATTTGTATAGAGTAATTGATTATATTTGCTTATCTATTATTTACTTGTATTGATATTGTGACAAATGTATATTCGTATGTGATTTGTTTATTTCAATATGCATTTAATGAAGTTAAACTTTTAGGTAAATTGAATGAACAGATTGTGTGTGATAAAAAGACAGAAGCAGTCCAGAATTTCTATCAGTATATATATACTTGCGTTTTTTTCAGCCACTCTGCAAAGTACAGAATAAAAGAAACATTCTTACCTTTACTTTTTTTCAACATCTTTCTTATAAAAAGGTTTTAAAATTTTTAGAACAAATATTTGTTCAGACAAAAATTAAAACATGTTATTTGCTTGAACAGATTTATGTTTCCCATTCCCATACTGGTCAAAAGACGCATGAAGCTATTCAACAGTTGGGTGAGAAGGTTGTTGCCACATCCTTCTTACACTAATGATCTCACATTATCATATTGTTTGTTTGGTCCTCTCAGAGTGTTTATAGAGGCCACCAAGATTTAGTTTTAGTTTTTATCATTTTAACTTTCCATGTGATATTAGTTGTAAGTTTTTATTATTTAGTTTTAGTTTTTTTTAAAATATTATTTATTAGGTATTTACATTTAATCCGGGTGATAATAATACTTTAGTGTTTTTCATCCCTACAAAAAAAAAAACCCAAGATTGATTACAGTGACCAGATTAAGAATCCAATACAATAATAGCTCAGGTACAAGATCTTTTATTGGAATAAGAAGGCTTACACAAAAATGAGACAAGTGCCTAAATATAACCAGAGATTATGTTGAAAATTAATGTTAGTTTCATTGTGATTGAATAAATAATCATTTTCCTGCAGTCATTCATCTATTTATTTATATTGAACAATCCTTGTAGAGTATCAGTAACTTCAGCTAAGTAAAAGCCACTGATAATTATAACTGTTGTAATGTGTTGGTTGGGTTAGATTAGATAATTATTTTTTAACCTTAATCATTTGTTTTCTAATATATTTATCATATAATTGGGAGTACCTCTGCCTTAATGGATTCATAGTTGGTTTTATTTTATGCTAGAAATGACTAATAATTTTTTGTTTTACAAAACACATCAATATTGCAAAAACTTATTTTGTTATGCATGCCATAAAATACTTATTATGTATAGTGTATGTCCCATTTTAAAATGGATATAATGCTTACCTTCACATTAATAAAACAAAGCATTGATTTTTGCCGTATTTTTCTATGAGCAAATTTTTTTTATATGACTATACAAATTGATCTTTACAGAATGTTTAGTTGTGGTTTTATTACAGTAACTAAATTAAAGATAACAGGAAAAAGCTTATTAGCTTATTACACACTCATTACATAACATTAAAGCTCATTACATAACTACATTTATCTTGTTTGTTTTTTTATTTAAAAAAATATAATTTTTGTTTGAAAAATTCACTGACAAATTCAATGACACACTGAATAATTTTAAATGTGATGATATTAAATCTGTCATTCACATCTCCTAAATTTACTTTTTACAATTTATCTAAGAATTATCAAAAAAAAGGACCCTAGTTTCTTTATTTTCCTGATATTTATTACATAATTTACAGCCTGATAAAGATTTCTTAATAATACATTTTTTTTTGGATTCACATTTACGTGTTTTAAATATCTACTTAAACTTTTGTATTGATAAGGTTGTAAATTTACATGTAGTTTTAGAAAAATCACAAGAAGAGTTCCAGGTAATTTCCACAAACTTTGTTTGTGCTGTTGATAAAGGTTTAAATTTGAAATTAATAATTTGTTAAACTAATAAATTTTTGACCACTGATAATAATAACTGTTGTAATGTATTTGTTGTGTTAGATTAGTTAATTATTTTTTAACCTTAATCATTTGTTTTCTAATATAGTTGTCATATAATTGGAGTACCTCTGCCTTAATGGATTCATAGTTAGCTGTATTTTATGCTAGAAATGACTAATAAATTTTTGTTTTAATTTTAGAAAATTTGCACCACGTTGTTGTGTTTGTAATCTTCCTATTATGCCTGAACCAGGCCAAGATGAAACTGTTCGTGTAGTTGCATTAGATCGAAGTTTTCACATTCAGTGTTATAAATGTGAGGTTAGTATTCTGTAAGATATTTTTTAGTTTATTGATAATGAATTCTTTTTGTTGGAAGATACCACTAAGTTTTAGCATCTTATTCTTTACTTGAACATTGGTTTTAGTAATCCATTAATTTCAGTGTATTGTTGGGCTGGAACATTGTTGTGAAGAATAATCCAATTGTTTTGCAGACCAGTTCTCTTTTCCATTGCTTGTTCTCTCACTTGGCTAGAAGCTCAGGGTAATAATGTTGGTTAATTGTCTGATAATCCGGTAGCTCTTCAACTCCCTACCACCATTAACGTAAGCAATTACAATCAACATTGCCTTCAGTTTTGACTTACTTTTTCTTTGTTGTGATTTGCAATGTAACATCACGTAATACCATGCACTTTCTACAACAGTTTCAAACAATCAGTTGACAGTTTTTTTCAGTTTCAGTGGGAATTTGATTTTTACATTAGACATTATTTTGGGAAAATAACATGTGTTTCTTCTGTTTACTGCTTTTGTAGTTATAGACAAACTGCAATTGAAAGTAAACAATGTTTATTCCAACTTCTAAAACCTTAACGGTTATTCATGACGTAAACATCCCATTGCTATGAGTTCATAACTTACAGTATGCTCTGTCTTGTCATAAATAACCCATCAAATAGATGGCTGAACAAAACTCAAAATAAGAGATGTCTTTTGATCCTTAGATTGTCTTCAATCTTAACTTTTAATTTTAACTTGCTATAATATATCATTTAATGCTAAAAAAAAAATAATAATAATTTTTAATTTAGAGATAAAGTTTATATGTAAATAATTGAACTCAGAATTAAATTATATTTTTAGTGCAAGTCATTGCAAAACAAGTTAATTGAAATAATTTATTATCCCTATACTTGTAGGTTTAACCTTACTTTTAGAAGATACTGTTCACTCAGAAAAAAAAACTTAAATTAGCTTGTTAAAACTTTGATAATATAATGTTTTATATGATTACAGGATTGTGGATTGGTATTGTCAACAGAAGCGGAAGGCAGTTGCTATCCATTGGATGATCATGTTTTATGTAAAAGTTGTAATGCCAAACGTGTTCAAGCTTTAACAATGCATATGACAACTGAACTATAATTTTTATTATAATAAACATATTAAAAAGATTATATACTTACAAAGTGTTTTTCTTAGCACAGAAATAGAACAATTTATAGGGTAAAATTAATTTTCCATTTATAAGGTTCTACAGTTTTTTACTCATTGCATATTTGTACGATTTGAGATGTATAGGTTGATTATAATGATTTTTATAATTTTTATTTGTATTGAGTTATTAAGAAAAACTTGTAGTACTTAAACCTTAAGTAATCTTTATAATGGTTCTTTTATCGCTTTTGAAATAGTATTTTAGTGACCAAACACTATTGCCACTCAGAAGAAAACTTCTTTGTCATAAATATGTAATCAGCGATTACAAATTGATCTTTTCTTTTCAGTCTATTTTTTAGGATTTATTTTTCAGTCAAGTTATAACATCTGATTTTTAAAGTTACAATTAACCATTCCTTTTATGTATTTAAGAGAGTTTTTGTTAAGTATTTCACACCTTTCAAAGGAAAACAATTATGTGTTGGCTGTTAGAAACTGAGTTCTTTTATAAAGAACAATTTTTATCTGTTAAAAACCAAAGAATATTTTTAAATAAAAAAAATTAAACCTCTTTATTCTTATTAATGCTGTTATTTAATGTAATATTTAGTGTAATCTTTGCCATATTTTTCTCTCTGCCAGTGATAATTGTAATTTTCTTTTTTTTCTCTTTGTCCTTGGTCTTTTTAAACTGTAGTACTTTCATCTTTATATTTTGCTGTCATAATGCTTTTTTTTTAAACTCACTTGAGATGCATAATGTAGGTTGTTGGTAGATGTTTATAAACATTTTATTGTCCCATCTTCTATACCATCCACCAAATCTGTAAAAAGAATCCATGTTCAAATCTGTAAGCAGTATTAGTTCTTTGATGCAGTTATTATACTGCAGTAACAATCGGTGGGCCAAAAATACTTACTATGTAAAAAACTACTTTTACTTGGTATGTAAAAAAATTTACAGTTTTTGTATTATTAAAATATTATAATTTTTTCTTCAAGATTAAACTTGAATAAAAATAAAACTTGTGTAAAAATACATCCAAGAAAAAATAAAAATAGTGACATTTTACTTGGAAAGTAAGAGGAGTGTTTTGAAACATAATTAAAATTTAAGAAGTTTTAACTAGAAAATTGCCATCTGACACAGCCATCGGTGCCGTGATTTTAAAATTTTAATAGATTGAATCAGTGGGAGACCAGATCAGAAAAACCAAGATCTTCCAAAAATAATGAAAATGTTGAGTCTAAGTAACAGTGTATTGGAGGATGCCACAATATCAGCTTGAAAACATTCCAGTCAGTTGGTCATTAGTAAAACATTAATACACAGAATATTGCACAAGGATTTAAAATATTTTCTTACAAAATCCAATTAGATCATAAAACTGACTCAAACAATTAACATTACCCCTGTAATACTGGTAACAATTTATCAAAGCTAATGATTCTAACAGTTTCTTTTTGCCTAATTTGTGGATGAATGAGGAAGCCCATTTACACCTTAGTGGTTATATCAGCAAACAGAATGCTCATTTTTTGGGTACTGCCAATCCACAAGTTGCTCATGTTATGTCCAAGTTGCTAATGAACATCCTTTACAACCAAAAAAAGTTACAGTGTGGTGTGTTGTTTCTCAAAAATGAGTCATCAGGCCATACTTTTTTGAAGAAAAAAAAAGTTAGGAATTTTTTATCCCAGATCTGAGATAAAATCAAAGAGGGCTGGTTCTAGGAAGCTGAAGCAATAACTCACACCAGCAGACAATAGAGTTCCTTATGTTGAAGTTTTTAAATCGAAGAGTTTCGCAAAATTTAGATTTTCGTTGTCCTCCAAGCCACTGGCTTTTTTAGCTCCTGATGTTGTTTTTTTGGGAGCTATTTAAAAGAAGAAAAAATTTGTCAATAGAGAGCTAAAAAGTAATATTTGAGCCAAGATGTTTTAATTTGAATTATACCTTTGCTGTCTTATTTTTATAAATGTAAGAAAAATACATGTACATAACATACAAAAACAATTTCCTGGATTTTTCAACTGTCTAAAAAAAATCTTTAGAAATGTTTATCATTATTCTGAAAAAGTAATTGTAGAATTTGTGTGTGCTGCAAGATGGTTTACATGTTATTGAAAAAAAAAAATGCTTAGCAATTTTAAGATAAGTAATACTTAGTCAAAATTTTAATCACCTTTGAAATTTTTTTAAGTTAGCCTCCTCGTCACATAAATTAACATATTATTATGAAACTTGCTTTTAAGATTCAGAATTCTGTCATTTTGTGTGATGTTTCATTACACAACTTATTTGGCAACAGAATTAACATTTTGTTTTACTTTTGCTTTATTGTGTTTTGTTATTTGTTTCACTTAAGTTTTTTTCTATGGTATCAGTATGTTTTAAGAGTTTTATAAAAAATTCTATTCCTAAATTTTCTACACAGTATGTCTATAATGCTAATTGTTGTGTGCTGCTGCTGAGGAAAGACTGGACATAATTTTACTTTATGATTTCCATAGTATGTTTATAAAATGTGCTCTCTTTACAAGTAAGCTCTCATATGATATATTAGTTATCTTACACTGTTATTTTTTTTTTGTTTAATATTTCTGCAGTAAACCATTTAATAGAAGTTCTGAATAAGTGTACTAAAGGTTAATGATTGAAACACAAAGACATCTGTTTAAAGGAAAGGAATTATTAATAGAGTTAACTACTTGCAGTACTGTAGTTTATAAAACAGAGTCTATTTTTAGTAGTATAAAACATAGTATTACATGATTAAGTAGCTCTCTAATACTGATAAAGAGTAAAATGTAAAAAATTTCCCTTGTACTCATAGCTTATTACATTGTTATGACTATTTTGGGTTAAAGGTAATTTTTATACGAATTTGAATAATAGGTCATGGATACCGGTGTTCTTTGGTAGTTGGGTTTCAATTAACCACACTTCTCAGGAGTGGTCGACCTGAGATTGTACAAGACTACATTTCATTCATATTCATACATATCATCGTCATTCATCCTCTGAAGTAATATCTTAACGGTAGTTCCGGAGGCTAAACAGACAAAGAGAGAGTTACAATATTGGGTGTTTTGGTAAATATTTTTCTTAGTCCATCCGATAGGTGTATGTTGATTATTATAAAAAGATTTTTTTTTTAGTGTTGTACTTAAATGTGGTGTGGTATCTTTTAGTTTATATTATAAGATCAATCCTGATACTTATTGTGTTATTTCAAATGTTATAAATATGTTACTTTGAATATAATAAAACTTTCATTACCTTTTTTATATGTTGAGTTTTTATATTTTAATATTTACATTGAGTATTCATTATCATACTATTTTAGGTAAAAAATGTCTGATTTAATGTAAAATCTTTGACATTGATAAACTTTTTGTTTATTCCGTCTAACATCTGTTTAACAACATTCAGTGGGGACAAAAATCACACAGTATAAGACCTAATTTATTGAATATTGATAATATTGATCACGTGGCAGAATGTTATCTCTATTTTGTCTTATTTTAACTGTAAATTAAAATAAATATTTCTATCTAAATTTAAAGCATCTCACAATTTTTTTGGTTTATAACTGGATTCTGCCAGAACATAATATAGTAAAAACTATACATTACGAATAAATATTTATTGTAGACCTAATTTATAATATAACCTTTTTTCATGACTTTTTATCTGTAAATAATTACATAATTTTTATTTCAAATATTTCAAAGAATCAACCAGAACTTCATTTTGGAAGTAATATTTTTTAGTGATATTTTCTGGGAATAGTTCAACAAATTTCTAAAATTTTTGGCAATAGTTGAATACACTTGCATCCACATGTATGGTTTGTGTTGTGTGTGTTTATATTTTTACAAATGTATATAAATTACATATACTTTAATATTTTTATTTTTTTATATGTATGTAACCTACTGGTTCTTTTATAAGATAAAAAATTGATAATTATTAACTTTTAAATAGATCATGTTTGTAATTTGTTTTTAGGTACTAATTTTATTTAATTACATAAGTTGTAAATTTTTTAATAAAATCAACATAAATATTTTTGGTTGAAGTGTAAGCAGTTATATTTTTTCTATTATTTTTTTCATTTTGTTTAATTCTATGTAATTATTATTGAATGTTAAGCGAATTAATTATACTTTCCTCCTTGAGGTTATCGAATGTACATTAAAATAAAATGCTTAAAATTAATTTTAGAAATATAAGAAAACAAATTACAACCAATCTATCATCAGTCATGATTTTAATTGTAAAAGTATATATAAATCACAAGAAACTGTACGAATGAGATTAGAAGGTCATGGAAATAAACATAAGGCAGTGCTGTATATTGCTTCAGGAGTGTACATTCTTCTACTGCCCAATATTTGTTTACTTAATAGAAATGAATCATTCTTTAACAGTTAGGCATATTTAGTAAGTAAGATAAATGCAGCTGTAAGTTGATTATCATTTTTATAGTTATGAAAACTATTGTTAATATATTGTTTTATTTATCTTTCTCTCTACTACCTAGTTTGTAATATAAAGATCATTCTCTTGTGTATTTTGTTTACTTATCTTTTCCTTATTCTTCCTTTTTACTTAGTT
The DNA here is from genome assembly GCA_010016005.3 of Zanna intricata. Lineage (NCBI taxonomy): Eukaryota > Metazoa > Arthropoda > Insecta > Hemiptera > Fulgoridae > Zanna > Zanna intricata. The sequence continues at coordinate 7,754 of JAAAKQ030472722.1, read as the reverse complement.
GCTTTTCTTTTGCATTTTTGTAAAACTAAAATGAAGAATGAATTTATCTAACAGCCTTAGTAGAAGTACAGTAGAGATCGAATACTATTGAAGAATTTGCTTTTACATTTATTGCTTGCTTTTATATAAAAGACATATTGGTAAATATTGTCTGTAATTGGATAAGAGGATCTGTCTACTTCTCTGAGGATACAAGAATCCTCTTCTCTGAGAACAGGAACAAATGTTACAAAATAAATAATTCAGTTTGTATTTTGCAGTACATATTGAATTAATGTATAAATTTTGAATAGCTACTTTTATTATAGTTTTGGTTATATAAACAAATAGGAAGACATTAAAAAAATTATTTAACAATAATCGTAATTTATATGTTTACCATTTGATATATTGTGAATTGTAGTTTTATTAGAATTGTATTTACATTTTAATTTAAGCAAAATATATTACAAATTGTATTAAAATTATTACAATCAATGATATCTGTAATAATTTTACTTCTTTGATCTCTTAACAATCCTGACTGCCATTTTTCCTTTTTTCTTTGACACTTCATTATCAGTGAAATGTGGGATGTCACACTTTTCTGTTGACATAATATCCAGTTATGATGTACTTCAAACACTACTTCAGGTGTATTATATAAAATTTTTTTTTTTGTTTACCCCCATAAAAAATATAATGCAACATAATTTTGCCACTCCCAGTGACTATCTTTACCAATTTTCACTGACATTTTATTCATATTAAAAAAATATAAAATGTTTATTTGATCCTCATTGAGATTGTGTGTGAAAGAATCTTTCAGTAATAATAATTTTTTTAAAATATTTTAAGAATACAATACAAAGTTATAATAGTATTAATTGTTATCTTGGTATTTTTATTTTGTTTTTTTTTAGTTTATGTATCTTTTTCTGCTATTTTCAGAAAGTTTATAAAATATGTTTTTCAATAATTATGTAAATATGATTGACATTTGGACCTAGCTTCACCAGTGTCATATCATGCTTATAAATTTTGCTAGTATTCTCTAATTTTTTAAAAGAAAATTACAGTAATCTGTTTTTCCCTGATTGGTAAAGAAGATTGGATTTTAACAAATAATCAAGCAAGTTAATTGTTAACTAGTTCATTTACTACGTTAATAAGTTTTAATTAATAGTCAATTTTTAACAAGTAAACAGTTAAAATGAGTAAAAGAGGAAATGAAAAAATACAGTTCTTCTTTTGAGGAAATATTTTTTCATGTTTATTTGATAATTGTTTTTTACCTCTTCTTGTCTACAATATTTGAAATAAAATATTTAATTATAAGACCACTTTTATTAATAAATTATGATTTGCAAACTATATCTTTTCCAGATAATTTTACTACCTGAAAAATGTTAACCAAGAAGATTTTTACTGGTAAAAATCATATGTTTATTTTTTAGACCAGTAAAAATTTTTTAATTTTGACTTTTAATTTTTTATTCAAAATTGATTAATGCACTTGTAATGGTTGGTCTTGTTAAAATAGTTTTTAAAAACTATTAAATTATGTATATTTCTGTCAGATCTTAGCATTTGCCGTGTTTCATTAAATACATTTCAGACGGATTCATCTGCCTTCTGGCCTCAATAAAGGCCACTGTAATTCTTGAAAAAGAATTATTACTACACAATACTTTTTTAATATTATTATAATTTTACAGACACAATCTTTATATGTTGTTCATTTATATATATATATAT